>VZTJ01006239.1:587754-789967 GCA_013397795.1 Orthonyx spaldingii | reverse complement strand
GGCCCCGCCCCGCCCCTGCGGCGGGCTCGGGCCCCGCCCCTGCAGGGCGCACCGCCCTAACCTACCGTGCCCCTCAGTGTCAGCGTCGTGCCACTCTGTGTCACACTGTGTCCCGCGGTGTCACACCGTGCCCAGCCGTGTCACACCATGCCCCACCGGCGCTGTTCTTGTTGTCCGGGCGGCAGGGGGTGGTGGTTGCAGCTCAGTGCAGTGTGCGGCGGAGTGGGCAGGGGAGGGGGTGTGTGGTTTTCAGAAAGTGTCTCATCTGCACTGGAGTTGTCAGAAATTAATGATTTCCCTCATAACTAATTCCAGTGAATGGACTCAAGCCAAAATACAGGAGCAAAAATATTATTGAAAGTACACTGCTTATGAAAGTGGCATAAAGAAAAGGAATGTGTTTCATACCACGTTTAATAGGAAACTTCCCAATCTTTTCCAGCGTTATTCCCAACTGTCAGTTCAGGTCAAAGACTGCACGCTTGAAAACCTTTACGGCAAATCAACTGGATGAAATTAAGGATCCCTCTGGTCTTTTTTATATTCTTCCCTTTCAGAAAGTAAGTAAGATGCCCTCAGTTTAACATTAAAGCTAAATGTAAATTGTTCTAAGGAATAGTTTTCATACTGTATGCCCCAACTGCAGGGTTATATGTAGTATCCTACAAGAATCAGTCAGCATTGTGAAGTTTAACAGTCGTAGAATTGTTTAGGTTGAAAAAGACCTTTAAGATCATCAAGTCCAACAGTTAACGCTGCACTGTCCAGTCCATCACTTAGCCATGTCCCTAAGTGCCACATCTGCACATCTTCTAAATACCTCCAGGGATGGTGACTCCACCAGTTCCCTGGGCAGCCTGTGCCAGTGCTTGAGGTAAGAAGACGTTTCCAATCTAAAACTCCCTGGTGCAACTTGAGGCCGTTCCCTCTGGTCCTGTCACTTGTTACCTGGGAGAAGAGACCCACCACCACCTCACTGCAACCTTTCAGGTCACTCTAGAGAGTGATAAGGCCCCCCTGGAGTCCCCTTTTCTCCAGGCTAGACACCCTCCCTCAGCTGGTCCTCATAGGATTTGTTCTCTGCATCCTTCACCAGCTTTGTTGCCCTTCTCTGGACTTGCTTCAGTCCTTCAATGTCTTGTTGTGAGGGACCCAAAACTGAAAGTAGGATTTGAGGTGTGGCCTGACCAGTGCCAAGTAGAGGAGGGCAATCACTACCCTGGTCCTGCTGGCCACACTATTGCTGGTACAGGCCAGGATGCCATTTGCCTTCTTGGCCACCTGGGCACACACTGGCTTATGTTCAGTGGCTGCTGACCAGCAACTCCAGGTCTTTTTCCACTGGGCAGCTTCCCAGCCACTCTGCCCCAAGCCCTTAGTGCTGCATGGGGTTATTGTGACCCAGCTGCAAGACCCAGCACTTGGCCTTGATGAACGTCATAGGATTGTCCTCAGTCCATCAATCCAGCCTGTCCAGAAATCTTTGCAGAGCTTTTCTACCCTCGAGCAGATCAACACTCCTATCCAACTTACTGCTTTCTGTGAAGTTACTGAGGATACACCCAATCCCCTTGTCCTGATTGTTGATAAAGATACCAGACAGGGCTGACCCCAATACTGAGCCCTGGGGAACACCACTGGTGACAGGATGCCAACTGGATGTAGTTCACCACCCCTCCCTGGCCCGGACATGCAGCCAGTCTTTTACCCAGCAAAGAGTTCACCTATCCAAGGCATGAGCAGCCAGCTTCTCCAGGAGAATGCTGTGGGAAATGGTGTCTAAGACTTGACTGACTTTACTAAAGTCCAGGTAGACAACATTCACATCCATGCCCTCCTCTACTCAAGGGGTCACCTTGTCATAGAAGGAGAGCAGGTTAGTCAAGCTTTAATAAACACGTGCTGGCTGGACCTGATCACTTGTTTGTCATGTACATGCTGGGTGATGGCACTCCAGATAATCTGCTCCATAATCTTCCCTGGCACTGAGGAAGACTGACAAGCTCCTGCCAAAAGGAATAGTGTATACAGAAAACACAATGTGCATTGTTTTTGTAGTGCAGTAATCAACATATCAATGGGGAATATTTGTAACATACCTTAATCCTATGTAACGTTTACTCCTTAGCGTAAAAATATAAATTTAGACATTTTAACTCTCAAATTTTTTATATTACCAGTCTCAATTGTTTGTTGTTTGACTTTTTTTAAAATATTTATACTTAAAATATATTAAATAAATTTCCTAAATAGTGTAAATTTGTTTCTAAATTCCTACAGGGTTACTTGGTGAACTGGGATGTTCAGAGGCAGGTTTGGGATTATCTCTTTGGAAAAGAAATGTATCAAGTAAGAGCCTTTTCTTAATTACATATTTTGTGTAGATTAAATACTGACTAATGGGATTAACAAATATTAAGTAGAACGGGTGATCTTACTGTTCTCTTTGAAAGTGCCTTCAATTAGAAATCACAGGGATTTATGACTTTTGAGTTTTGGTGTAGAATTTTGAAAATTTTAAATTTTGGTTTTGTATCTATGTACTGACTACAGTATGACTCGCATAAGAAATTCATATCAATATAATTAAGACTTCAAGTTAATAAACAATAATGACAGATACAATGTAGTTAAGAGATCAAGAAATAGTTAATGTCCAAGGGAGGGATGAGCTGGGTCCGTAGGCCAAAATACATACACATTTAGTAATCATCTTTGGCTAGCCATTTTCTACCCAAGAATAACTGAAAGATATAAAATATAAATATCTGATACTTTATTTTTCATATCAGAAGCTGATTTAGTTTAGGAAGTGTATTAAGACTTTCCTTTAATTTTTTTCTTTTGTAAGTGTTATATTGTCTGGAAATTCTTGGTTTTTTTTTAACACCTACATACTGAGAATGAAAGTACTGTCTCAAATTAGCTTAGTCTCTGTAGACAAAAATATACAGTGTTGGCTTTTGATACATAAATTTTATTTTACTTTTGGAACTGTATTCAGTGTAGTCATGGTTTTGAGGAGAATTTGGTTTTAATTCTTCTTTACGAGTGAAGACTATAAAGATGTACAGCTGGTAATATTTTTAGGGCCATATCCAGTTATGACTGAAGTAACCCTATGAAGTCCTCTCTAAAGGAGTGTTTGAGATACTGGTAAATGTGGAAAGTCCAAGATCTTTTCCTGGCCTCTGTAGGGGTCACTGGGATTTTTTTATTGATTCTTCACTGTACAGGACTTTGGTTATTAGACAAGTAATTTTGTGGTGCAAGTGCTGAGCTGTCAAGGAGGCTTATCTTTCTGTAGTTGACAGGATTAGTGTAAAGTATCTTACATTAGACTTGTAGTGTTCTTTTGTGGTGTCTCTCGAAAATGTTGGATTACAATTTGTAAGGATGGGAACAGAATCAGGATGTGTACGAAAGTGTTTCCCTCTATTATGTTTTTTACCTATTAACTAGATAAACTTGTATCACTGCTCATGAAGCCTTTAAAAAGCTAAAACATTCTCAGTCTAGCTTCTACAAACAGATGTGGCAAGTGGTAATCATGTCTTCAGATTTACATGATCTTCCACTGCTGCAAAAGATGGTAAAGGATTATTATTAATTTCTAAGTTTTATGCAATGACAATCTTAATGTGTTTTCCATAGGTGGATTTTGTAGATACCAATATTATTATTACGGAACCTTACTTTAACTTCAGTTCAATACAAGAATCTATGAATGAAATTCTATTTGAAGAATATCAATTTCAAGCAGTTCTTAGAGTAAATGGTGAGTATGTCTCCTAGTTTGCATTTACGTATTTTGAGGATTAACCCTTTAAATAAATAAATAAGCAAGCACACATGCACACACATATATATACATAGTAAAAAAATTACTTCAGTTGCTTCCTGGCTCTTGAGTCAAAGTGGATTAAACATTTCAAAAATTATTTCTTTTATAAATTCCAGCTGTACTCTTGTACTGCTTTCTAAAGAGTGTCATGGTATATAATTACGGGAAATTTGAGGAGAGTAAGGATGACAGAAATAACAGATGGATTTTGAAACAGGATAGGATTTAAACAAATCTACCAAAAATTTGCATACAGTCTTTGATAGCTTTCCTTTTTTATGGGGTAGGATTGGTTTTTTGTTTGGTTTTGTTATGTGTTAGCAAATAAAATGCAGCATTGCAGTCATTAAATGTATTGCATCTCACAGGGAATGTGTAAACAGTACCACCTTTCTGAAAGATAACTGGACATAAGATACTCCTTTAGATAAGTTTGATAAGTTGTAGTGTGATCAGTGTGCTTGGACTTCAGAGGAAACTGAACATGGATTGTAATTCCTGAAAAAGATTAAATGGGGTGACATACAACACTAGATTTTATCCACTGTCAAAATGAATTCATGTGTTGGCTGTATGAAAGTCTGTCAAAGGCATTTAAAATATGACACCTTCATGTCACTGTAAATTCTAAATCTTCATATAAAAATGGAATTCAATGTTCTGTATTTCAGCTGGAGCTCTTAGCGCACACAGGTATTTCCGGGATAATCCATCTGAGCTGTGTTGTATCATTGTGGATAGTGGATACTCTTTTACCCACATTGTACCCTATTGCAGAAGTAAAAAGAAGAAAGAGGCAATCATCAGGTATACTGCAGTATATATTTTCTAGAAGAATTGTTTGCTGTGCTTGAAGTTATTAATGACAGAATTCCTCGTGTTACTCTTTTTCTGTAGGATTAATGTTGGAGGGAAACTCTTAACCAACCATCTAAAGGAGATCATCTCTTACAGGTATAGCATGTTAATTTTCACTCTGAAACTTGGTATGAAATGAGCTAAATGCTTATGGGGTATTCTTACCGGTTCTGTGAATTTTACATTAATTGCTGTTTAAAGGAGAAGGGAATTTTTGTCTGTTTTAAACTGCTAGCTACCATCTTGACCTTAAGATGAATTAAGAACAGTTTAAACCCTTTGAAGAATTATGCTGTTATTTTTCAAAGTGCCAGTGCTTTTCAAGTTGCCGTGTGTTCACAATTACACAAGTCTTAACATGAGGTGTCTCAGTAGATCATCAGTCAGTTTCCTGACTCATTCTATCAATACTGCAAATTAAATGCAGTAGGAGCAACTTTTCATTAGGATCCTTTAGCTTGGGACTTTATCTAGGTAAAGGTCTTTACCAGAGAGCTTATTGCAGGATTACAGCTGTGCTTGTTGGCAAGACAATGGGCAAATACAGGTTCATGTATTTACTGAACTGTGAAACAGGAAAATATTACGCTCCAGTAGACCAGGAATGCTTTTGTAAATTGAATACAAGTTTAGATATGGAGACAGTAGCTTCCTGTGATTGGAAAACAATAGTTGCTCAATTCCAGTGGAAAACTGGACAGGAATGGAACACTTAATTATTGTCAAACTTCTGTGGTTTTGGTTTTTGTTGTCCACAGGCAGCTTCATGTTATGGATGAAACGCATGTAATTAATCAAGTGAAAGAAGATGTGTGTTATGTTTCTCAAGACTTTTACAAAGACATGGACATTGCCAAGTATGTCTGCAATGGTACTAAATGTGAAAGTTGGTTCTTTGAATAATCTGTTTGTACAAGCAAATAAAACTGTACTTTTAGTCAGACAATTTTCCAGTTAAGTCAAAGAAGTCTTGTCAGTGTCAAATAGTTGGAATTTAGAATTTGTTCTTTATTCTGTTGAATTTTACATTCTTTTTCAGATTGAAAGGAGAGGAAAATACTGTAATGGTAGATTATGTTTTGCCAGACTTCAGCACAATCAAAAAAGGATTTTGTAAGGTAATGATAGTTTTGAAGGTTTTTTTGGAGTGTTCCCCTGCACAAGTCTAGTGGAGTGGTTAAAAATACTCCCATTTTCCTAATGCTGTATTGTAGCATTTTTCTGTGCTATGCACTAATTGGTAAAGGTTTTCCTCACTAAGTTGGAAAGAAAACAAAATACTGTTTTTCCAGCATAGCATTTTATGTTCTATTATTTAACAGTGTAGCTTTCTCTGTTTGTGCTCTGTCATACAACTTACCCATATCGTTATTAGGTTTTTTTAACATTTAGTGAGGAAATGTTTTCTCTGCTTTGATGGATTTTCTTGTAAGTTTCTCTGAATTACATTTAAACACTCTAATATGTTGAAGGTTCAAAGTCGTTCTAGATGAGCCTGAAATACCAACGAAGACAATTTAACAGTTTTATCTCATTTTCTGAGTCAGCCATAGTTTTGAAAGCAATCCTAATATTTGCATGAGAGTGCATTTAAGGCCACTCTCATGCATACCAGTTTTATTTTGCTTTGGACAAAACTGCAGTTGGTAAGAGCAAAGTCACTTCAGACTTAATACCAGTGTATGCATTATTCTTAAAAGATTTGCTGATAGATAATATGACAATGTAGCATACACTGCCTACCTCTGCAGGACATAAAATAGATCAGCTGAATATTCTAGGATGTGATTTCTGTTATTAAGCAATCTATTCATGTCTTTAATTCAGCCAAGGGAAGAGATGGTGTTAAGTGGAAAATACAAGACTGGTGAACAAATACTTCGTCTAACAAATGAAAGATTTGCAGTTCCAGAAATACTTTTCCATCCTTCAGATATTGGTATTCAAGAGATGGGAATTCCTGAAGCCATTGTTTATTCTATTCAGAATTTACCTGAAGGTATTACTTGAAAGTATTTTGAAAAGGACGGAGGTGGGGAGGGAGGATGGAAGGAGGGATCTTGTAATGGCTTGGTTTGGTTTGGTATGAAACTGACCAACATTCAGTAATTTAAGCATCCAAGAATAAGAACTTTCTGACTGCTGTTTTGCTGTTTGTCAGAAGTAATACTAAGGCTTTCATTTTATAGATTATGTACAGGTAATTACTGTTATTATTACAAAGAAGACTTTCATAGGTTTTATGATACCACAAGTATGGCAGCATTTAGGCTATTAATGTACTCTTAAAAAACCTGTGTCACTTCAAATGCCTTTTGAAAGGGGACTTGCGTTGGCAAACATGAAATTTAATAGACAATATAAGAAAACAGTAGTTATCACAGTGAAATCCTAAATTCAGGGAGAACACAGGGTGATTGATCACCTTTTCATGTTTATATTTAACTGGTATGCTGATTAGATGATCATAAATTTTTTGTATGCGTATTTCTTACTTCTGTTCAAAAACATAACAAAATTGGAAAAACCACCACCTTTAATCTTTAGATATATGTTCAACCTCTAACTACAGATTTACCGAATTATTTCACAGAAATGCAGCCTCATTTCTTCAAGAACATAGTTCTCACTGGGGGAAACACCCTTTTCCCAGGCTTCAGAGATCGGGTTTATTCTGAAGTTCGATGTCTTACTCCAACTGATTATGATGTTTCTGTTGTTCTTCCTGAAAAGTGAGTTCTAAACTACAAAACAGAAGGAGCTTTATCTTTCTAGCAGAACAAACAATAAAGTAGGGTGTCTTTTGCTGATTAAAAAAATAGATTGAGTAAAGGCATTAATTTAAATATTAAGTGAAGAAAAATTGTGCAAGAAGGATGTTTTAAATCAGTGTATTTTCAGACAAACCAAATAAATTAGAGATCACCTGCTTGCTCTGTACTTTAGCTAATAAAGTTGAGGAAGTGTTTTGAGGGTCAGCCTTTTTATTGTAAACAAATAAATAAGACTATTGTCATTAGATGGATATGTAACTATTTAAGATCAGCGCTTAGTCTTTTACTTAGAAGAGTTTTCAGCATCTGAATGGAGTGGAGACAAATCAAGTATATTTTGAATGTACAAAAAAAAATCTACTTTTAAAAAAGTATTGTCAAAGAGTATTTTGAAATACTATTAAAGAATTATTGTCTATGCAAAGTAAATGCAAAGACACGTCCATGTTGTTCCCTCACCTGCCTTCAAACAGGCCCTTTTTAAAAACCAAGTCAACTAGCCCTGCTAAAATTTCAAACTTTGTCTCATAAGTGCTCTGGAGCTGGATGGTTTGATTTAGCAATCGAAAATGTAGTTTTAAATAGGTATGGCTAAATAAAAGTCTTGGAAATCATCACTGCATACTTCTATTTTAAATGAACTTACAGATGAATAACAAATAACTTTGTTCATTTTGCAGCCCTATTACTTATTCCTGGGAAGGTGGGAAGCTCATTTCTGAAAATGATGATTTTGAAGACATGATAGTAACTAGAGAAGACTATGAAGAACATGGACACAATATCTGTGAAGAGAAATTTGATATATAGATAGCATAGTTAGATATGCTGTTGTTCCATTGATTTACTTAGAATGGAATTCTTTGAACTACAACCTCTTTTCCATCAGCTAGGATTGTGTTTTAGCTTTCTTGTATTGAATTGGGTTGAGAAAAAATAATTTTAAGAGTTTAGAAATAAAGTTTTACAAGCGTAATGCTACGAAATAATATGTTCATTGCAATTTCATTATGTTCTCATCTTTTCTGATAGTTTCATTGTATTTTTATTGCAGAAAACCTCAGTGCATGAGGCAATAAAAATATCAAATGCTTGTACTGGTATGATGCTAATACATCGTGAGAAGAATTGTTTGGTTTTTTTTTTCAAAATAAGTATTATTCTAACTCATGTATACAACTAAAAGGGCATTAAACATATCTGAAAAGGATCCTTTGGTGTTGCCTCTCCTGAAAAGAAATATATGAGTTTTATTTTTGGTTATTTTAGTGGGTAGCTATGAGAGAAATATACTTGAAATGTGACCACTGCTATTGACAATGTGCTTAGGCTTTGAGAAAAGAGTAATTTGAACAATTCCTTTTTCTAAAGGGTTTTTAGTTTAGTAGGTTGTGGAGTTTTTTGTTTGGCTTTTGTTTTAAACAATGGCGAAGCAAATAAACTTCCTGCCACTCCCCTCATCTTTCTGAAAAGAAGGTGCCACAAAGGTGAACAAAACTTGCAGCTGTGTCCTGGGTGATGACCCATCTGTGTCCTCTCCATGCATCCTAGATAAAGACAAATCCCCCAGTATTTGTTATTTCTGGCATCAGAAGCTCTGTTACTTTGCCACCAGGCTGTGCAGCATGGCATGCAGGAGAGGGAAGAGCAACAACCTGGCCTAAGGGCCCGTTAGAAGGCTGGGAGGGCCAGGCTTGTTGGGTGTGTCCCACCTGGCTTGCGTGGTTGCCAGGACAGAGACAGGCACTTGGACAGGGTGGATAATGGACACACTGGAGTGTTCTGTTGTGTATCATATCCCCTCTCTCGTCTGTGCTAACATAAAACCAGTGAGAATTCATACACAGTGCACTTACCTGGCTACTGTGCATAAGGGCAAGACTCAAGAGCACCCAGTGCTTCAGAGAATGGGAGATGATCCTTCCTGAACATGATCTTCTTTTACTTTGGACTGCCAACTCATGGTTGCCTTCCTCTAGTCTAAGCTGCCGAAAGGAACGAAAGGGGTACCTTCCTCCTGCTGTTAGCAGCTATGTGAGCCACACAGGAGGCAGCTCGGGTATGAAGGCATGAGACCAGCACCTACAAATTGTCGGACACAGATTGTATGACTTTGTGTAGGACATGAGTAAGTCTGGTACACTGTGAACTTTGATAGCCACATGGAAAAGCCCTTGTGTCCAAGCTCTGTGTTTTTTTAACTACCTGCTTCATGAAAGTATCAGCATGCTTTAGCTGGGACTTAAACAAACATACACGTTGTTCCCATGAACACACTAATGAACTTCTTTGGTAGGAGCAAACATGAATGCTCTACATATAGAAGCAAGCCTCCTTTGAAGGTGGCATCACTTGTGCTTTGATAAGACTCCACGGAAAAGTACCTCAACTAAACTCTTCACTCTGAAAACTTTCTACTTCAAACAAATTCATACTGCAATTAATTGGATAGCTCTGTGCTAGAAATCATAAACAGAAAAGTGACAGGTCCCAAGTTTCCCTACCACATGATTAAAGGTTAGTAGATCCTCCTGTCAGAGCATATGAATAAAACAGGGCTCTCAAGAGCTCTTCCTTTCCTTTGCAGAACTAGATCAATCTTCTTGTCCCATGAACTGAAGGGAACCACATGGCAGCTATAAACTGCAGCTTGGAACACTTCCTTACTGTTTAATACCTGGCTCCATACCCCCTGAGCCGCCTCTTCCTTATGAACACACTATGAAATGATGAACTCATCACCTTTTATACAATTCTTTAGTATCTTTAAATTAGCACAAAAATTCCAATCAAGTCACAAAGTGCAACTTTGTTTTTTTTAAAAAGTTTTTCCCCAAAGCAATTCCCAGCCCATCTAGCCTACAAATTACCATGTTATCACCCCTCCCTGTTACCAGGTTTAGTATTTTGAGTAAGACACAGTAATGGGACTGAAGACAGAGAGAGAGAAAGAGCGAGGGATTAGAAAAAAAACAACTAAAATCCCTTTCTTCCGCTACTCAACACCTGAAGCACTTAGTCAGGAAATACTCTCCTGTTTATAGTTGTCAACCTGCTTCTGTATATGCTCTCTCTTCTGGGAGAATGCCCAAAACTTCACACAGGGTAAGGAAAAGAATACATGGCCCTGTACTATAGGAATTAGGACATTCACCTCTGAAAGGTGAAACTTGGACTTTTTTCCTCCTCTAGAAATTATTTATTTCACACTGGTGAGTCACAGTTAAATAGTGCATAAACAGGGATTCATGGACAGAGATTTCAACTACATTCCCTGACTTCTACTAGGGCCAGATAATTTAAATAAGACTACTTCAAATATGCAATTAACTTAAGTGTACAGGTAATAGGTTGTGTTGTTTACATCTTACAGTGTAACTATTTCAATTTATAAAACAAAACAGCACTTGTTTTAAGAAAGCTTTGGTGTCCTGCTGACTTGACTGTTTGAAGCCTAGAGGAGGATGGAGATACCTAATGCAGCACATTCATAACAAAAAAAAAAATCATGCTTACAGTGGAGCTAGTCCAGCAACAGGGCCATGAAAATTATAAGGAAGTGGAGGATCTGTCACACAAGGAAGAGGTTGAGTGCTGTGATTGCTTAGCCTTGAGAATGCTCAGGGGAGAGGGTGAAGAAGACTGATCCAGACACTTCAGCAGTGCCAGTGAAAGGGCAGGAGGCAGTGCAAGAATTTCTACCTAAGCATAAGGGAGTTTGGGGGTTTTTTTCTGCTTTTTTTGTGTGGAGGTAGGGTTTGTTTGCTTGTTTTTAAACACTGTGAGACTGGTGAAAGTCTGGACCAGACTCATCCAAGAGGCTGTTGCATCTCTGTTCTCGGAGATATTCTAAACTCAACTGGAACAGTCCGTGAGCAGCCTGCAGTAATTGACTCCACTTTGAGCTGAGTGGTGAGACTAGATCAGAGGTCCCTTCCAATACCAATTCTTTGTGTCTTTATCCAATACATGACTCTGTGTCTGTTGCAAGGGTGAAAGAAGTAACGTAACCCCTATCACACTATATTGCATATTTATTTATTATGAAAAAAGGCTGAGACAATTGGGAGTGTTAGCCTGAAAAAGAGAAGGCTTTGACATGACCTAATTGTTGCCTTGCTGTACCTAAAGGGAGCCTACAAAGAGACCTGGAGAGGGACTTTTCAAAAAGGCATGATGTAGTGACAAGACAAGGGAGGACAGCTTCAGACTGAAAGAGAACAGGTTTAGATTTGATACTAGGAAAAAATTCTTCCCTGTGAGGATGGTGAGGCACTGGAAGAAGGTTGCCTGGAGAAGTTGTGGATGCCCCATCCCTGAAAGTGTTTAAGGCCAGGTTGGATGGGGCTGTGAGCAACCTGGTCTAGTGAAAGGTGTCCCTGCCCATGGCAGGGGGTTTGGAACTAGATGATCATTAAGGTTCATTCCAACCCAAACCATTCTATGATTTAATGATTTGAATCAACACTTCCTTGTTGATGTACAGTTAGCCAGCAATGGGTCAAGACAGTCCAATATACTTTCTAGCTTTGCCCTATGAATTCATAAACATTACCAAAGTATTTACAATAAATAACTGGACGCTCTCAAAATATCCTCATGTTAAAATAAATTACTTAAGTATACCAAGAGATCTAAAACGAGATCATTATTTCTCATGTTTCTTCAAAATGTAATTTTTTACTTGAATTAGCAGCAGCTCAGTCTGCCAGAGTGGGGAGGCAGTAACAACAGGTTGTAATTACTGACTGCAAGCACACAGCTTCCCTGCCTAGTAAATCTTTCCTCCTGCAGATTCAAAACTCAGTGACCTGCTTCCAACATTTTTTTACACACTTTGTACACTTTTACAATACCCACAGGAGTCATAACCTTCAGTTTAAGATTAGATGAAGTTATTATTAATTACAGATATAAAAGATTAAAAACCCCTACCGATTATCAACCCAAGCATGGCTCAGAATGTAGATGTGGCTCAGCTAGAAAGCCATGGGGTTGTGGGACAGACAGAAAAAAGTGCCAAACCCTGAACTCAAGGCAGCCCAAGCAGTGTGCTGTTAATACTAACTTACAAGTAATTAAGTATATTTTGCTTAAAAGATTAATTAGATTTAATGCTTTTTAGCAGCATAGTAATTTTGATAATTGTAGTTTCCTGAAACATCCTGAAGATGTAGATGTAAGAAGAAAACATTTTTATGAGTAATTTTCATGTGCCTCCTCCACTCTTTTACAAAAAGATTTTAAAAAGGCTGTGTTGAAGTCTAACCATTTGGAGTACAAAATTCACATGTAGTTCTAACAACTGCTGCAGTAGACAAGAGAATGGTATTTTCGGAATTCTTTGATTAATTTCTTCTTTTGCTTCAAAGGAACAGTAGGGTCCTTGTCCATCTCTTGAATCAGTGCTAGAAGGTACTGATTGGTTTGTTGTTTTTGATGTTCATATTCTTTAGGTGTAATGCGCTGACAGAAGGTGAAGCCTTTGTAAGAAATCAGAGGTTCAGATTTAGTTTCATGCATCATGTAAAAGCCTTGTTAAAAAATATTATAAGAAACATAGCTATACTCATATTCCAGTTCAGATGTGTTTACACCTACAAGCAATGTGAAACATACTGAGAATGCTCTCAGTGGAGCTCTCCACTGAGAATGGATGGAAATCTAAACATTAATCGCAGAAACAAAGTTGAAAAGCAGTGCTACAAGTACAGTATCATAGATGATTCTGTATTGCTAACAGGTCTGCAAGATAAAGGGCAAATACAGTTCTCACAGACAAACCACAATGAAAAACATTACACAACAAGAATGGCATCTGACATCCATTAGGATCCAAAGATTCCCTGTGAGTAAATCAGATCTGTAGCAAGGCCCAGAACCCAATGCAAGTGAATAAATACTCTGGAGAAATGGTTGCCTCTAAACCACACTACAAAAATCAGGAATAGAATTTAGGAGCGTCTAGATGAGTAGACAGCTTAGCATGGTTTGGGCACCAGAAGCAAGAGAGGTACTCAACTCAGCACAACTTAGATATAAAAAGGTTGTGAATCTCTGCAGCAAAGTACTGCTCTGCAAGGACTCAAGCCCCATCACTGGGCAGGTGAGTTGTGGCCGCAGGAAAGACTGGCATTCAGCAACTCATTCCACAGACACTTTTTCTTCCTATACATATTAGAGAGCAATTTGGTTGAACAAGTGTCAACTACCTAAAGGAGAAAAAAATTCTTCCTAATCCTTCTTTACAAACATCATCATCTTTAGACTTCACATACAGAGTAGTATTAACCTGAGTAGTCAGAGTTTTCACATGGACCTGTCCTTCCCTCCTTTTACAGTAAATTTGTCAAACATCAATACTTTCTATGGGTTAGTAGAATCAGATTAAGAAAAACATAGCTCTTTCAAAAAGGAAAGCTTAACAACTGACAAAGAGATTAATTCTTAAAACTTCAGCATGGATCCTTTAGTCCTGTGGTTTCAAGTGTCTTACTAGATTAAAACCATTCCCAGAGTTCTCTCACTGGTTTTAGTTTTTTGTACTTCCAGCAGACCTAAGGATTACCCTTCTGCAATAGACAGACCCCTTTTCTTATGTGGGTCTTCCAGCCTTCCATCCTGCTCCCACCCAGACTTAAGAAATTCACCAAGAAATTCACTAAGAATGCTCAATTGCTCCTAGGAAAGATTTTCCTGCTGTCTCCTGCTGGGAAAATGACACCAGAATACGAGGCACACAGGAAAACAGGACTATGCCATGCTGGAGAGCACACAATCAGATCAAACTAGGTATATCAACAAGTAGATAGAACCTATATGCATTTGCAGATTGGAACTCCAAAACTTGCAGGAAAAATGTAGTATGTGGTTTGTACTTCAGTTGTCTGTTCAGTGTGCTGATGGAGATCACACAGGCTCCGAGAACATTACAGCCAGGCATCTCTTTCCTCTGTTGCTCATCTCTGTATTCTTTGGCTTTACAATACGTGATTCTCAGAACACTGAACCAGAAGGAATTTGGACTCACTCCAGAACCCAACACAGATGTAAAAGATTCTGTACCAAAACTGCTTCTCAGGCAGCTGCTGTATTAAATATAATATTACACAGCAAAATAACTTAGTGTTATTTGGTTTCCAAGTGGTTTCTCTTATGTTTAAATACACAATGCACTGGCTAATGAAAGTCAAAGAAGGTAAAGAGTCAGAGAGAAATTCAATTATTTAATCCAACCCTTTGAATCAGTGTTGCAAGATATTTTTGGCAGTACGGCCAGATGGAGTGTTAGCCCATGAAAGAAATAAGCTGAAAACCATTAACCCCAAATACAGAAGGGTAGCGTAGCCTAAAATGAAGGCATTTGACATTTGGTGTGTAAGTCCTAAGCTCTTAATAAACTTGGTGCTTACCGAGAAAGAGTTCTTCAAAACACTTAATAGTCAAAACACGAAACAATCAAAGTCTGTGCTCAAGTCATCTAGCACAACCTTGAACTACTGAGTTCTGTGTAGATGTCTTGTGGCAAAAATGAAAGAATACTGTTCCTAAATACAAAGTCACATCAAATTCACAAACCAAATTATAAGCAAATCACTTCAGGAAGCACATTTTGCACTACTACTTCCAGAAGTAATTATTTGGTAGAAAAATTAATTGAAAAAAAAGATGGTAATGTATCCAGGCTAGATAATTAATAGAATCCTTGTTCTCCAATATTTTGACCAGTTTTGCTGATAGCATATAGTTTTTAGTGCATTAGCCACTAATCCCCTTAATGCTTCACTTCTAACAAAGGAAAAGAAGAGTTTATGCAAAATTATAGTCAACTGATGATAAACCAGTTTGCATACAATAATTGACATAAAAATGTATCACATCATCTACCTGAATTGATATCTGGATCTTGCCCTTCTAGTAAACTCTGAAGCCTCCTGCTTGTTAGTTCCAGAAGAGTTAAAGGAGCCTGAAAATACAACCCAAGAAAGAAAAAAATTACAAAAGGCATACTTCCATATTTTGAGACTCTAAAGCTTTCAGATGACCAATTTAAAAATACATAGTTAAACGCAGAAGAATCTATGCCTACATTTATTTAGGTACACATTCAAAGTCTCTCACTGAATCACACTAAAACACAGAGTTTTACTAAGATACATGTGTTTATTTCTGGTATTTCTGGCCAAAGAAATAGGAAGCAAAAGGTTCTAGATGTTGTTTTCTGTGGCAAAACCTGTAGTGTAAAACAAGCTGATTGCAGGCTCTCGACTGCAGCTGTCAGAGTGAACCACCATCCACTCACTGTCACTGCTACACAATTCTGGCCCCAACTCCAATGGGGAATTAAAGCCCTAACTCTCATGTCAGAACCCTAATTACAAATTTAAAAAGGGGGTTTGGCTGTGTACTAGCACATACAAAATATTCACTAACCACTTAATATTTTCAAACTAAACTGGAGTTAATTAAAAAAAAAATAATATCTCCCATGTCTCGACCTGAAGTCAGAAGTGGAAATTGATGTGTTGTACAAAAATAAAAACCAGTATTTTACTGAAACCAAATTTCTGTGAAGCTTATTCTTAGACAGTATGCTAAAGTTTCATCTTTTCATGTGTGACAATATGATGGAATGTAAATAAAGGACACTATAAAATGTCTGCATATTTACACAACTCATCAGGTTGAATAGAAAGACATTTTGTGGTTCTATTTGCTTTCTTTAATTTAGAACTTAACATTTCAAAATACTGAAGGATCTTTCAGAGTTGTCAAAGCATACACATACACTGGGGTACAAGAGCATGCCATTTTTATAGCACTCAGAGTATGCCAGTGAACTTCTAAAGGAGAAAGACACTAAGATACCTAAATATTTAGTAGGCAGTCATTACCAACAAGGTGCCAAAATGACCCTACAAAAATTATTAATATTTTAAATATTTTCTTAATACAAATAATGCAAATAAAGAGAGAGGATATAATTTATAAAGGATTGCAAAGCTCTCAAAAATCTGTCCTCCATAGTCTGGAATAGCTTCTCACCCTGTTTGGCTGTACTATTAAACTGTAACAAATGGAACATTAAACAGTTCCTCAGACCTGCCAAACTCCAAAAAAGGCAATTCATGGCATTTAACATTTAAAATGATAAAGCCAATGATGTAAGGAGAATGATACCTTGAAGAGCTCAGAGTGATTGTCCATCAGAAACTGAGTCAGCAGTTCCGCCTGTGGCTTTGACAGTGTCCTGTTCTGCACAATGAACTTTGTGCAAGTCTTGATGATCACGAATCTGTTCTCAAACTAGAAAAAGTAGTACCCAGGTTTGGTATTAGATTGACTTGCAATGTGCTAGCAAAGACTACGTATAACAGGATGCTATCAGTGGGAACAACACCTCGATATTTGTTTTAAAACAGATCACACAGAAAGGCAGTAAACAGAATATTTCTAACTGGACAAAAATGTTAGCTTTACTACGAGAAAGTGCTATTTTTCACATTAAGCAGAAAAGATACTTACTTGTTTTTGCAATCTGTAGCCCTCAGATTCCGACGCAATGGCTAGGAATGTAAGGAGCCTGTGTAGCTCTTCACCAACATTTGGTGCTAATAATTTTACATAAAGTTGTAATGCCTCTAGAGCTTGATCTGTTTTTCCTTTTTCTGCAGTGGAGTAAAACAGTATATCCAATGTAACCATACATTTTCAGAATCACAAATACTTATTTAAATCCCAATAATAATCCCATTTTTGGGGGGTTTTCCTTCCAAACAAAACAGATCATCTCAGTGACAAGACTCTATACAGCATTTAATCAATGACAGTTTAAAGCCTTTCTCCCATAGCTAGTCAGGGAACAGTTATGCTTGAACAATATATACAGGCAATTACTATGGTCTGTTTACAATGTGCAAACATTAAAGTCATGTTTGCACTGCCTGTGTTTACACATCTTCATATTATATTCCAGGATTTACCTCTAATTAATTAATGAACTGAACAATTCTGACTCTCATGGCTTTGACAGTTCTTAACAGTGATCTTGAGCATTTCCCTCCAACCTAAAAAGTACATCTGCAATGGCATTGCAAACGGTGTCATGATACAGTCTACTGACTCTTAGTGACATCCTCTACACAGCTTTCATCTGTATTTTGTGTTCCAGGTTGCTCTTACCAATAAGTTCTATAATTCCCAAATGAATATCAAGATCCTGAGTGGCAAGAAGAGAGTCCTTCTTTTGACTGTAATACTTCATTACAACATCAAACAGAATCTTCTTGTATGTATTCAGACTGCTGGGATTGTTAGTGCTTTGAGGTAATTGCTGACTAACCCTCACTAGGAACTGGTCAGGAAAATACTCCAAGCATTCAATTGCAGCATAGAGCCATCTGTCAAGCCTGCAGAAGGAAAAGTTAGTTTTAGTGTTTGCTTTAAAATGCTCTACCTATTTTCACAGATTCATAGAATATTCTGAGTTGGAAGGAACACACAAGGATCATCATGTCCAACTCTTACGTAAATCAGATTGAATCCACAACCTTGGTGTAATTAGCACCATGCTCTAAACAACTGAGCTAATCTCAAGGTCCATTTAATCCTTTAAAGAAAACTAGATAGAAATAACCATGCAGGTATAGTCACATATATGAACCGCAACACTGAACTGGTTTATTAAGCAGTTTATGCAGCTTATTTGACTACAGCAGTTCAAGGACCTGCTCAACATTAGCAACTTCCAAGTTTTTCCTATGCTAAAGGCAATACACCTGAGATACACCCAGATCAAAACAAGCTGCAATCATGCCAGACTGTCACTGACCCCAGGAATTTAGCTAGCATTTAAAAACCAAACACCACTCCACCATTACTCCAACACACACATTGAGAACCCAGCAAGGCTAACCAGGGTGAAAAAACCAAGGAACTGATCTTTACAGAAGAAGAGAAAAAAGACAGTTAGTTTGAAAAAAAGAGAAAAATAAAAATAGTTTAAATCCCAGAAGACTACAGAAGCAGTTTATTATGTAACTTACTATAAACGCATCTGTTTTCACATGCATCTGTTGTCTGTATGCCTTAACTAAGGAAAGAAAATGTAAGAACAACCTAAAATTCAGGTGGATAATTCATTGTTGAAAGAAGCCAGAAGATCAGAGGAAAAAGTCTCAACCATTTTATACAGAAGGAATATAAAATTATAGAAACGTGTGGGTCAGAGGGACAATTAGTTTTATACGATTCTGGATATAAAATAATTTGATCTGAACCAATGACAAGTTACAAATATTATTTAAGATCCACAGAATGTTATTTTTATCATGGAGAGCAGAAACACAGATTGTGAAATTGCAGACAAAAACTGTATTGATTTGACAAAAATAATCGTTCCTAAGACATCCACATGAGCCTTGACATATTCATTAAAAGTATATGCAAGATAGAGATCAGTCTAAGTATAGTAAACAGGAACACTACAAAAGTAAGTGAAGATTTAAGGACAAGAGCACTGACAACATGCAGCCACTTTTATGTTTATATTCTCATTATATAAGCATTCTTCAGTGCTACAGCTTGGTTTCTCCTTTTCTCTTGCTAACAACAGATGTCTTATTGACTTTATATCTTCACAGCATGGCCACCAGGAACAGTGACAAACAAACAAAAAACCTCAGAATAAAATTTTTCAAGTTCTGGTGTCTGTTACAGAGACTTAAGTGTAAAGAATCTAGTCCAGAAACTAGGAGTGTTTACTCTGAGGTTAAAGTTTTAATGTTTAATTGAAATGCTCAAGAGTCCAACTCGAAACATATACTTTTTGTGAAATCACTTACCACTTCTGAAAAGAAGTCAATCACATTAATGTCACCCCTGTCTACAAGTATACAAGCATAATGATGTTTATTTGTTCACTTAACACAAATCTTTGATCGAGAGTAAAATAAAGCCTTTACTAACAAATTTATTTTACAGATGTATAACTTACTCGGGCAAGTTCAAGCTACACATA
Source organism: Orthonyx spaldingii (assembly GCA_013397795.1). Lineage (NCBI taxonomy): Eukaryota > Metazoa > Chordata > Aves > Passeriformes > Orthonychidae > Orthonyx > Orthonyx spaldingii. The sequence continues at coordinate 770,472 of VZTJ01006239.1, read as the reverse complement.
ACCTCTCTGTCCAGGAAAGTATTTGAGATAATCATGTCCTCTTCTTTGCCAAAACTGTCTGATTTTGTCTTCACTGAAGACACCAAGATATCTTCTAGAAGGGGAACATCAATTAACTGCAGCAGTCGTAGCAGAGTTTGCTGTTTCCAGACATCTTCTATTACTGATACCATAAACAAACAAAAAACCCTCAGAAACAAGATCTTATGTAAACAACTAACCTTTGTTTTTACTCACTCAAGAATCTTTGAAGTGTTCAAAGAAAACACAGTAACAGCATAGTGTGAAGTTGTTGTGTTGGGTAAGAAGGGATCAAAATAGTAATGCTAAAAAAAAAGTCTCCCCCATCATATTAGGATTCCGAATAATCTACTCTAATTAGCAGAAGGAAAAAAAAGGCAAGTAAAAAGCAAAGGAACCATATAATAATATCTTTAATCTTAAGACCTACTTCCTTCTGAAGTAGTATTTGCATAAATAGCACCATTACGTAAAGACATAACCCTGTTTCCTTCTGTTGAGTTACTACAAGCATTAACCCTTTTAACACTCATCTAGATATTTTGTCGTTAGTGACAGGTCAAATTTAGATCTTTGTGGAGCATTGTTTAACAGAAACGGGGCACTCACTCTAAGATACAGTCAAGAACAATCAAGTGTTAAAAAGAAAAAAGGCAATCCTCACCTCCTTTAGAAAGCAGGCAACTTGGCTCATTAACCATATTCTTTGGAGGCAAAGATGCATGAACACATATTGATTGAAGAAGCTCCTCAACCCTCCTTTCATCAGCTGCTCCCAATGCTAAAGGGTTTGAAAGTGTTGTGTCACACTTTGTGCTGCTTAGGGAGGGGGGGAAAAAAACTTAGATGTGTAACAAATACTATCAGGACATATTTGTCTTTCTGTTACTTATGAAATGGCTCTTAAATCAGACTTTAGGGCTTCATTATATCTGGAGTCTATCCTGCTGCCAGAATTCCAATCATCCACATCTGCTTTGTGGAAAGGGCAACGATATTGATTCCAAATACCGTTTGCTAGTTCCACTTCTTTTATCAGCTTTCAGTAACTAGCTCATTCATGCTAATTCTCAGATTTCAGCACAACTGATTGCAAAACCAGATTATTCCTAGGTTTATACTACTGTGCCAGACTCTATTCAAAATAACAAAGGCCAGATCAAAGCACTTTACCCAAAAATAGCTGGTAGCATCTAGAATTTAGGCATGATATTTCTCAAAACTGGCACAGGCTTTTCAGACATCTCCAACACCTGGCTTAGACAAACATAACTTCATCTACAGGTAACCCTCCATAACTTATCAAAATAAAAAAGAGAAAAATTAGAATAGTTCAGAGTAACTCACTTGGAACATCTCTTTGTTTTCTGTTTGCAGATTTGCTCAGGAGATAAGCTTTCATTGTCCTTATTCTTTCTTGGAAGAAGAGGATCAAGACTGCTATTTACAAATCTATAGAGACTAGAGTCTGTGTCTTCAAACTCTGTTTCTTTCCCGTTCTTGAATAAGTAAAGCTTGGCTCCAACTGGCTCAAACACTTTGTGATCCATCAATGCTTGGCACACTCGGACTCCCGTATGCCGAGAAATATCATTGCAGCTTAGGTACATGCTTTGCATAAGATGGCTCAGTACCACATCAACAGCATTGGAGCCAGTGAAACAGTTTCTATATGTTTTCAGGTGTTGTCTACGTCTTTTGATTTCCACTTGATTGTGAAGGGCATGTATAATACTATTCCACAGCTGAGTTGCTTGAAAAGGACCACTGCAATCTGCAAAACATTTATATGAAAATTTTACAGATTTATAAACCTTTATTTTAATATTTTTTTAAAAAATTACTGTGATTTTAGTTATATATCTTTAAAAATATTCAGAAATCAACTGAATTTTACAAAGAAAGAGAAAGATAATATTTCATTAATCAGTCCTTCTTGTAAGCCAACTCACACCCACTATAGTAGAGTCAAGGGAAGAGAACAAAAATCCACCAAGAACAGGTGAGGAAGGTTTTTTAACATTTTTCTGACCACACACACTGTATGTACGTGCTGTGTCCATACACATTAAATCATCAGAGAATCACAAAACAGCCGAAGCTTGCAGGGACCTCTGGGGTCCACTTGGTCCAACCTCCCTGCTCAAGCAAGGCCACCCCGAGCTGGTCGCCCAGAACCATGTCCAGACAGGTTTGGAATATCTCCAGAAGTGGAGATGACCACACACGATATCACAATCTCTCTGAGCACCAAAGAAAAGAGTCCGGCTCCATTCTCTTCGCACTCTTTAGATACTTGCAGACAACCCCCCGAGCCTTCTCTCCTCCCGTCTGAGCAGCTCCAGCGCTCTCAGCCTCACCTGGGGGAGTTGCTCCCCAGCTCCCGGTGTAACCTCACACCGCGCCCAGCTCAGCAGAAGACAAAGGAGCGTGTGCAGTGCATCAACCGCGCCTGCTTCCCGCTCGGAACACCCAGCCCAGCTCCACGTCCAGCCCCACCAGCGGCGCCCCCGGTAACCTCAGCTGCAGGGGGTACGGCCGGAGGAAGCTCCTCTCCCCCTGTTCAGCTGCCGAGCCCCCCTAGCCCCGTCCTGCCCGCTGCCCGGCCATCGGCCGCTCCCGCGGCACCGACAGCCGGGGGTGGTAAAACAAACAGCGGGCAGGCACCGGGCCCTCGCAGCCCGCTCCGCTCCCCGGCCCCTCCGGCACCGCGGGGGAAAAGCTGCTGCAGCGGAGAGACGGGGATGACGCTCTTCGCCCACCTGGGCGCCGCCCGCTCCCCCGCCGCGGCTGCAGCTCGCTCTGGCTGCGGATCCTCCTGAAGCGCGGAGTCAAATACCCCGCCATGGCCGCGGCCGGGCGGCTGGCGGAAGCCGGCGGAGCGCATCACTTCCCGCCCGCCGCCCCCGGCCGCGCCCAGCGCCGCCCCTGCGGGTCGGAAGTGAGCCGAGCTCCGGCCGCCCCCGCCCCGCCGCCGAGCCTGCCGCCGTCGCTATGGAGTAGCTGCGGCAGGACGGAGCCGGAGCGAGAGACGGAGCCGGCGTGACAGGCGGCCCGCCGGGCTCACAGGGCGACGGGCGGCCGGGCGCTTCGCCGACAGCTTCCCGCGGGCTCAGGTGAGAGGCCGCGGCCCGGGGCGGGAGCGGTGCCGTGGCCTGGTGGCGCTGCGCGGGGCGGGCAGGGCCGGCCGGCTCCCCAGGGGTGGCTGTCCCCGGGGCCCGGCGCCGAGGGCTGGAGGGGAAGAGCCGCCCCGGAGACGCGATCACCGCGCGGTCAGGGCCGGGCGTGGAGAGCGGAGCTGCCCGAGCCGGCGGGTCGCGGGTCACCCGCCGCCTGCGGCCGCCGCCCGTCCCCGGCGCTGCTCCCGCTGCCCCGCGGAGCACGGAGCGCAGGCACCGGCCCTGCGGCGCGGGGCAAGTCCACTCTGGCTGTAAATAACAGTAAATACTTTGTCCGGGAGGACTGGCCCGCAGTAGGCTGACCCGGGGTTTGTGCAGCGCACGGGCTGGATGTCACCTGTCACCAGGTGACAGACAGAAGAACCCTGTTCATAGGTCTCGTTCCGTGAGTTTTTTGGTAGGGATTCAGCAGAAGCTCAGTATCGAAATGGTGCGTGAAAGTTAAGAAGGTGATGTGCAGCGAGAACAGCTACACTTTGCACTGCTTCGTTACATTTGACCCTCCCGGTGTTTTTGTAACAAATGCAAAAGACTGGTTGTGCCTGAAAAATGCTGGGGTTTTGTCCTTTTGTTTACTGTGACTCAGTTGTTCCAGCACTTACTTCTTCTGTGAATTGATCCTGGTTTGGAACAGATGGATAGGATCCGGTTGGGTGGTGTGAAGTAGCTGTGCAGCAGCCTGCTGTCTTGGTTCCCAAAGGGAAATCCCAGCTTGTTACAGTTCAGAATAGTGGTAGTGTATATTGTACTGCTGTACAGTGTGTGCCCATAGCCGTACATCAGATGAAGCTATGAATTAGTTTGAGGATAAATTGATGGGTTTACATTGTGCAGATTTTTTTATAAGTGAGAATTGAAAAATGGTGGACAGTGTTTGTTTTGGATTTCAATAACCCGTATTTCAGCATTTTGAATGTTTTGTCTCATTTCTTAGTGCAGTGTTGGTTGTTGCTTACTACCTTGCCAAGTGAATGTTCTCATCATGCTGCCATATTATTGCTGATGTACATCAGCATAAAAACCATTACTGATTGTGAGGGACATACATGAAAAGAACATATTGAACATTCAGAATCTTTTAGAATTAATTCCAGGTTTCATGGACTGAGTAGCATTAATATTACTCATGAAATTCAAACAGAAAAAAAAAGAGTTCTTAAACATTTATTGCATGTCCTGTATTGCTTGTCCAAACACTGTTACTCTTCCGATTTTGGATTTGTCTCATTTTTTATCTTTCAACTTGAAATGAAAATTTCGTTGTGGGTGACCGCTTCATTGCCACTTGATTTTTTATTTTTTTTTTAAATATTAGACTAATCTTAAAAGAACTGAACAAACGAGTTTTCCTGCAGTTGAGAACTAGAGTTGCATATTTCAGATGTGGTTAACTTGTCATGATTTCTGGTACTATAGATACTATCCAAAATAGATATTTTTAGTGGGGCATGGATTTTCTAGGTACATTGCTCCTGTTGACATATATAGAGGTTTTTATTGAAATTGGTGGTAGAAATTGTTTTTATAAAGCAAAATGTACTGTTTTAGATTATAGTCAAATGTTGATAAGAGGATTTCGACAAATTTACATTTAGATGGATGTGAACTTTAAACCCCATCTGCTTATTGAGAAATAAGTTTTGTGGTGCTCCTTGCTCAGAAGCTAAATTAAACAATAGTTTGCCTACTGTCAAGCTGAAGAGGAACAGGTTGGACAGGGTCTACCAGGCTTGAATTTTAAATTCTAAAACCTCAAATACTGGAATGTTGTAGATATTCTCACCTAGTGGCTTTTCCAGGCTACTCACTGCAGTTAGTCTGTCACCCACAGCAGAGGGTACTTCTGATTTAATGAATACTACTCCATTTTTCACCACCTGTGTAGAGAAGCTTCCTTTCAGATTTACACAAAGGAATTTGAACATGCATGCACATGCATTTTGTTCATAATATTTCTGCAGTTGATTTTGCAAAGTGTTTTATGGTTTTGAGAGTCCTAACACAAGATGGTTTTGCATTGGCACTAGAGAAGATTTGATGGCTGGGAGTGAACAAAACGATGGAAAAAGCAGAAGATCTAAATCCAAATAAATTGGATTTGGGATTATCTTAAACTCATTAGGATTGATTTTACAGTCTTTTAACATATAGAGTTTGCCCATAGAGTAGATGCTGAATAAAATCTCTGAGAGCTGGAAATGCTTATAGCTCCTTTCTAGAATAATCCATGATCCTTTTTTGTACCTATTTATCAGGTTAATTAAAAATTCCTTTTTACAGGGATATTAGCCATTGTCTTCATAGCTGTTTGGTCTAGGGCTGCACAGTTAGGACTTGCATGTGTTTTTCCTTACCATGAATCATAAAGTAAAATTTATTTCTTATAATACTAAAATAATAAAATGCCACATACTGAAATAAAATTACTTAATAAAGAAATTCTGTGTTTCTGTAATTTATTTCAAGGTATGTTCTCAATGAAACACTAACCAGATACCAAGCATGTAGTTATTCTTAAGACTGTCTTGTTGATTTCAGACACAGCTGCTATCTAAAACTCATACTCCCCATAATTAAGACAAACTCCACCCTTAACATCTTGCAGTCACATCTGATTCTGCTCCTGAGTTGTCCTGTTGAAGTCATAACTACTATATCTGATTTATATTTTAGTATTTGTGGGATTGAGATCTGTGCAGCTGGATTTCTGTCTTTTTAAAAATAGGTTTTCTTAAAATTCCTGTTGGGGTTCTTCATTTAGTAGCACAAAGTTGTGTCACTTCAGCTGACATGGAAATTGGAGAAATATCTATGGAGCCATAGCATTAGTGTGTTCCTGCATTTCTGTAAGGAAGAATACTGAAGGTGGAATATAACTGCACCAAGAGACAAGATAGAGCAGCATAGCTGTGCTGCTTGCAGCACTGCCCTAAGGTTTGCTTAGGGCTTGGCAAATACTGTTACACACAACTGCACTGGAGTGAATTGTTCCATAACACAGGGAACTTTTTAAGAAGTTTTGTTTAGTATGTTTATTGCCTCTTTTATAAAACAGGTCTATCTTTGCAATTGAAACCTAAACCGATTGTTTGTCCTGAGTTGTAGTGGAATCAAATCTATAGTACCAGGGAGAGAAGGAGTGCATGTCCAGGTAACTTCAGTGTGGTTGATTTTGGTCAAATTTGAGGCATACAGGTGTCTTTACATCTTATTTGAAAGAGAGACTGAAGAAATATCCTTAAATGTTGCTTTTGAATATACTGCATAATACTGATTCCAGGAAGTAGTTTCTTCTTGCATTCTCTCTTTGTCTTTGCTCATGCAGATAAGGAAGATGAATGTCTATCTCTTTTTTGCTGTTTGTTTGCTGCCTTCATTCTTTCTTGTGCATACATTATTAGAGAAACATTTGTATAAATGGGACACAGGCTTCAGAACTTCTATCTGGCAGAATGGGCAAGTCATATTTATTATGAAAATGTAGAAAACTGTGGAATTACACACTACAGGGGAAGGTGAAGTAAATTGGAACCTGCCACAGTCTTTTAGCTCATAAATGTGGAAGGTGATGTGAAAAGCACTTCCTTGTACAATCTCGGTAAAACATAAAAAGGTGGTTTCTTGTTTCCTTCCCCTGCACTTAATACTTAAGCTTATTAATAGTTGGATCATACAAATGGTAATGTCAACAATGGGATGGGCAAAATACTGAATTTTGAGCTTGTATTTTGAAAAACACTGTGTAGGAAAGAACATGTTTGTTTTTCACGTGTTGTCTGTATAATACACATCCATTATTTTGCCGGCCTGGGATCTCAAGCAATCCATTGCTTCAGAAAAATGTGTCATTCTGTGAGCACTGGAGTTAAAGGAGTCTGTTTTCCTTCAGATTTGTTTCTCTTTTTGATGGATACTAATACACAGGGTGTGAACCTTTTCTGTCAGGGAGGCAGTTTATAAAATTCTCTGCGTTATTCAATTACAGTTTTCAAGAAATGGTTGAGTTTCTCAGTCATTATGTGCTTTGTTATATTCAGTGAAGAACAGTCAAGGGATTCAGAAGTTTCTGAAGAGGAGTAGAAGCAATGATGTACAGTCCCATAGGCATGCACCCACAGATGTGTGTATGCAGTGTGAGTATGTGTAACTGCAAAGCCCTGGTAGTTATATTTCAGTGTTCTTTATGCGGGTTGCTCCTGTATCGTGCTGGATCCTTGTTTAGAAGTTATAGTTTTCAACATGCACCTTTTGTTAACAGAAACGGAGAGGACTGTGAAACCTTTCTTTTCTTGTCCTTGTAGGATAAGTCATTGGTGCAGGGTTGAAACCATGGAGTCCATGCTGAATAAGCTGAAGAGCACCGTCACAAAGGTGACGGCTGATGTCACCAGCGCGGTCATGGGAAATCCCGTCACCAGGGAATTCGATGTCGGGCGGCATATTGCCAGTGGAGGGAATGGTCTTGCTTGGAAGATATTTAATGGAACTAAAAAATCAACAAAGCAGGTGAGTTACCAAGTAAAGACCTAAGTTTATACACATTAGCTGACAGGCTGATAAGTAGCCGTTGGTAAGTGGCAGTTAAAAACAAAATCCAGCTGGACAGACTGATGTTAAGGGTAGTGAAACAACGCAAAGAACTCAGCACTATTTAAGTACATTGTTCTCAGCTACATAAGTGATACTTGCTTTAAGCCTTCACTGTTGGAAAAAGAAGTGGTTCTGCATTCATAGCATACAATTTGGAACCAAGATCGAGACTTCAACTGAGTTAAAATTGATCTGACAAGAAGAAGTTTGTTTTAACATGGGTTGGTTCCCCATTTTGTTGCACTTTGCAATTTTTTTTTAGGTAGCAATTCTGGCTTTTTACAATTTAAAATAATCATAAAGTATGTCATCATTTGTTGTCAGTAAAAGACACTGTAGTTTTTTGCTTAGCTACCATACAGAAATTGGGTGGTCAGAAATGTTAAGTCATTAGATACTGTAACAGGAAGGCATGGGATAGAGGAGGAGGTTGTGAAGGAAGTTAGTTATGCTTTCCCAGTGCTGCTTTCAGACCAGTATTGTTCCCTTTTAGTTTCCTTAAAATATTGGGGTTTAGAGCACTAATACACAAACTTTTCACTCACATGAAGTCACATGTATAAATGAATATGGGACTATAACTTCAGAAGAAGGTTTGCCAAAAACAGAGTTTGAGTTGTTATTATAGAAAATTATTTTGTTATACTGGAGATACCTGAAAAGTCTTTTTTCAATTCAGAGAGGAAATAAAATTCTCCAAGTGTAAACAGAAGTGTTAATAAATTATTTGTGTTTGCTTAAACTTAATGCTGAAATGATGTGAAGTCACTTAGACAATGCATCAGGTTGCACATGTACCTAAAAGAAATGGACACAAAGGAATAACTTTGGAAAACGTTTATACAATCTGTTAGATGATAGACAAATAAACAATAGTAAATAGATAAGAAATATAATACACAGAATAAATAATCTGCAAAGAATGTGTGATCTGATTCTGTGTGACAGAGTCTAAATAATGTTTAATCAGGCACTTTGGCCATATTTTTAAGTATCATTTTAGCTGTTTCAGAGCTCTGTGCATCTATTATTTACTGAAGTTACTTAATATATGAGTTGGTTAGGTTTTTTTTTTGTCTTACTCAGCTATACGAAGAAGTGATAACATTGGAAGTATGGTAGTTTTGATAGGTTTTATGCAATCTATGTGCCCAGTAGGAACTGAGCAGGTGTATCTTTAAGGTCTGAAGAGCTGTAGCAACTTTCTTCCACTATATAGTTGACAGATTATATGTAACTAGGTTCCTGTCAATGATGTTTTTCAAGCTTTGAATGGGTGTTCTGACCAACTATTTTGCAGAGTTTTAGTTCAGGTGCTCCATGTGATGCTGGAATATCTCTGCAAACCCTGACTAGCATCTGTGCAGTTGTATGTCATCATTAGTCGTTAAAAATACAGCAGCAGTTGTACTGCATGGAGTTTTATGTGGCTGGTGTTTTGACATGCAGTTACCATTCATTATTAATATTACCAGTTAGGTAACATCATATTAACATTCACTTCACCATTGCAAAACAAAACTGTGCAGCAATACAGTTTATGCTGTGTTGTATTGCAATATATCTGTTCTTTAACATTATTTTTTATTTCTTTCCTCTATACCTTTTGAATGTTCTCTAAGCTGGCTGTCATTTTCCATGTGGTAGGAGTCACTTTTGTGAAGTATTGCACGTATTTGCTATATTACAAGTGTGTATATCTAACCTGAAACTACAAGCACTTTTTTTGCAGAAAGTGTGGATTGTAATCAGATAGGCAGGGCTTAATTACCCCTGTTGTTGTCACTTTACCACAACACAAGTAATAGTTTAAGTCACGGTAGCCAGATAAAATAGCTAAATTTGGAGGTTTTAACATTATAGCAGTAGATCCCATCAGAAATCTTTGTTTTCAGGATTATTTCTGTTCCTGTTTTAAGTCAGTGGACAGTTACAAATATTCCATCTCTGGTGATAGCAAGTATCTATGACTTCATTCTTCCTTTCCGAGCTCTGCCTGGTTCCTGCCTTGCTGTTTTTCTGGGATTTCTGAATGTTTATTTTTTATTATTTTTTTAATGTACCTTGCCTATGTTTGCTTACTCTGTAGGTGACTGAGTAATAGCCTAACAGAATGTGAGGAAATTACTTACCTGTGTGCATATGTTTGTCTGGTGCTATTTCACAGTTGATTTGCTGCTGTTTGTTTGAAAGATTTATGAGACACTCTGGTTATATACTGGTGTACAATTTTACAGGATGTGTTTCAACTCATCTTGGATTTAATAACTTAGACTTCATGCACTTCTGTTTTTCTGAAATATTATATCACTTATACCTCTGCTTAGAAATTGCAATCATAAACAGATAGGGTAAGGTCACAAAGTATTTGCCAGCTCAGTTGTAGAGCTAGCAGAATTCAGAAGGTAATGGTTTGTGTTTCAAAACTACTGTAGGTGTGTTTAACTTCTACTGTGGTAGTACTAAATGTATTATGGTAAGTAGGTAAGTCAGCTTTCTGTTGTTTTGGCTGTGCATATAGTAACTTTGAACATAAAGCTTCCTGTTATTAAAACTTGGAAAGCTGATAAATTTTTAAAACTGAAATAATAGTTGTGTTGTATACCTTAGGGCTGAAATAAACTCATGGTAAAGTAAGGTTATGAAAAAACACTGGCAAGCTTATAAAAAGTCCCCAAAAGGGGGAGAGAATTTTTTTTCTGGCAAAAGACCAGAGTAATACTGGAGTTCTTTCCAGTATTTTAGTTTAGTGACTATTTTGCTTATTTCATTGGGAGGCCATAGTAAAATATCGTTTGTTTGCATATTGAGTTACATTTGATTATTCATATGAAATCTGCATGAGTGCCTATGCGTAAAATAGAGGACAAAAAAGAAAGGGAAAACAAACAGTTTCTAAAATTACGCATTTTGAGTGCTGCCTTTAAATTTCCTTTGATTTTATGTTCATGATTTAGTTTTTAACATGATCACATTTAAGATTTTTTCCATGAGAGCACTATATCAATTCTGTTCACAGGGCAGATGGTGAACTGCATTTATTATTTTTTTTGTGGAGTTTGAGTTTTTTTCTTCTTTTTTTCTATGCTTGGTCTGTCGTTATTCCTTCACCCTATTTAAAATGTTAGGATTTGAGTTTGTGTAGTATTCACTACTATAGTGCTTGAATGTGTTACAGATTTTGTTAACATGGTTTCTCAGTATCCAGTGAGGTGAATAGGAAGAGGTATTGTTCCATTATCATTACACTTCCACAGCTTTTAGAGTCTTTACTTTAGAAATAATTTCTAATTTGGTTTGCATCTTTATTGACACACAAACACAAAACAAAGTGTGTTTTTTGAATGCTTGCTTTCCTCTTAGGGTCAGGAGAGAAAATGTAGTATGCCTTGGTTGTCTGATTGCCTTTTTCTGGTTGGAAAAAAATTATTTCTCTCTCTTCTTTTCCCCTTTTTCCCCCACCTTTTTTTTTTTTTTTTTTTTCTTAATAGGATTTGGATATGTCTAAGATAGGAGCAGGATTTTTGCATTCTCTTTAGTTTATGAGATGTCTGTGTGGGTAAATAAGGACACATATTTTAAACTGTCAACGTGTTTCAAACTGGTGCATGTTTCATAAAAATTTCAGGATTGCAAAATAATCTGGGAGAATGTGGCAGTCTGACCCTGGCCAGCACCCACACAGCTCCCCACTCACTTCCCTCTCGCTGGAAGGCTGGGGGCAGAAAATGGGAAGAAGAAAAGCAAGAAAACTTGTGCTGCTCTGGGAGGGCAGCAGAGAGAACAGCTGTGTGAGGTGCCATCAAATCCACCATCTGCTCAGCCTAGTGGCGGAGCTGGGACAGAGTAGAAAGGTGAAATTATTAGGGACTGTGAGGAAGAGATTGACTGGTGGAGACACATACCTTAGGCAAATAGACCCCTCTCCATGTCACAAGAAGCAGTGGATCCCCTGCCATCTCACCACCAGGCAGAAGGAGAGGACCTTTGTGGTGGAGGGGAGTGGAAATGGGTTTCTGCTCAGCATGGCAGGCAAATTCCCTCCCAGCCTACCTCACCTTCACTTATACAATAGGTGTGAAGCCCTGAAATCTGAGGACCAGGGAAATGGGAATGTGGATGAAGTTCTTCCAGGATGGAGGGTTGACTAGGGCAGGGCAACCTCCCACATCACAACCTCCTCAATCAAGAAGAAAATAAGTTTAGTCATAAGTAAGTCATAAGTCCTTTTGAGAGGCATGGAGGGCCCGATATGCTGACCAGACCCAACCCATAGGGAGGTGTTTTGTAACCCTGGGGTCTGGGTCAGGGATATCATGAAGAAACTTCCCAGTCTGGTGCAGCCCACTGGTTATTACCCACTACTGGTTTTTCCAGGTGGGTATCAACCAAGTCCCAACCACAAGGCTACAAAGAGTTAAAAGGAACCCAATGGCCTCAAGTCAACTTGAACACTACTGCAGCACAAACCGTGTTGTCTTCTGCCAGTGGCAGGGAATGATGATTTTAAACAAACCATGCAGGATTGCAGCAAGCACCAACAGAACTTACTTAAAGCCATCATAAAGTATTCAAACCATAGCTGACTTTCTGATTCTTTGCACTTGTCATCAAACACAAGTTTTTTCAGAAGTGCTGTCTTAGTTTGAGACTTTGTTATTGGTCATGTACTGCTCAATGCATGCCTTCCATCCCCTGTCATTGCTCTTCTCTGCCTTGTGTTAATGTTTGATCCATCACACTTAAGAGCTGGAGCAGGGAGCCAGTATGGATAGAAGCAGGAAAAGTGTACTCAGTTGAGTTAGTTATAAATATTCACCTGCTAATGGCATAATGAAAATAGCTAAAAACCATTTTTTTGTGTATTGGGCTGAATTTCATATTTTGGATAGGCTATTTCTAGAAGTTTGTAAGGGTTTTTTAAATTAATAATGTAGCTGTTCCTGTGAGATTTTAATTAGAATAATGGTTATAAAATGTGCAGTAAAAGAGCAGAGATTTCCTCTTGGGGCTGAAAACTGTATTTTCTTATTATTTTCTACTGGTTTCTACCCTTTATTATTATTCATAATGCTGTTATAGTAGTGTATAAAAGTCTGTTTCATAAAGTTTTTAATTCCTTTTTTTCTCAGTTGATACATTTCACATTAATGACTTCCAAGATGGTGATGTAATCTAATTTTTATTTTACATTGACCTCTGTCATTTCAAAGTTTCATATAAATTTCTTAATTTTCTGCTGCTCCAGTTGCAGAAGTTGGAGAGACTTTCCTTGTTTTTAACATTTTTGTGACTTTTTTTACACATCTTTAAGCATTACAAAATTCTTAATGTTTTATCATGTGAATGATCTGATCAGATTAAAAGATTACGGGCACTATTTTGTCATATTGTACTGGTTTGGAGCAGAACACTGAGACAGGACCTGGTTTAATTAAACACCACGTGATACATACTCAGAAAATCTTAACTGTTCATGGTTGATATAAATGCTTTCATCTACTTAAAATCAGTCAGGCTGATTCCTGACTGTGGATCTGCTGCTTTGTCACTGTGTAGGTAGGGGTTATAGTCTATGCATTACTGTTAACACAATAAAGGAGCATTAGTACCTTAACTCTTAAAATATGTATTTCAGAGTTTATATACAGTACCCTCTCCCATGACTGGGGCTAAGTAAGAACAACAACTAAGTTTCATTGTTTGGTTATTGTAGTGGTGGGATTGTACTGTTGATTCAAAAAACACATTTGTGTATAATTGTGTATAGGCTTGAGTTTTGGCTGTTATATAGTGAGTGAATTCTGTTGCTTATTTTCAGGAAGTGGCTGTTTTTGTCTTTGATAAGAAGCTAATAGACAAATACCAAAAATTTGAAAAAGATCAGATTATTGATTCTTTGAAACGAGGTGTTCAACAGCTAACTAGGCTTCGACACCCTCGACTACTTACTGTTCAACATCCATTAGAAGAATCCAGGTAAGCCATAGTAAACTAGAGAACAGTTACTTTTAATCATTGTTTTGGTATTGGATGTAAACTATCTGGAATGTTCAACACATACATCTGATGATATTCAAGTTTACTGTATTTATTCATATGAGGATGGTATTCACCCCACCCCCAGATTTCCCCCCCTCCTTGCCATAGAATCCAGTTCTGGTGTGATTCTAATTAATAATCTGTTGCTTGATCTTAGTCCAGTTGCAGCCATAAGGCTCACATGACCCTTACAGCATGAAAATTTGGTAGTTTAATTAATTTTGCTTTTAAGGAACTCTCAAAAATTGTTTTCTTTCAGAATGTTATTCATGCATTTGTTCCATGTGTGAGATGTATTTAGTATATGTGAGATAAGGGCTTTTTGGTGAACTGTATGTGTTGTAAATGCATATGTGTTGAAAAGGTCCTCAAATGCCAATCAAGGGAGACAAAATTCAGCATGTTCTTCTAGTGCTTATTTAATAGGAATGCTCCTTCATCTTTGCAATGCCTGCTTTGAGAAAGATTTCTTAAATTAAATTGCACTTTTATATTCTTGTCTATCTTTCAGTGCTGAACACATTTCACATTAACAGGGGTTCAAAGCTGTCATTGTGCCTATGATTCAGTATGTCCCTTACAAAGGCCTAAAGAAGATTAATTAGGTAGTTGAAGACAGCTCTCAATACTCTACAACAGTAAATAAACTATTACATGCTAAATGGCCTAGGGTCATCTCAAGTTATGGTGTATGCAAGTGAATCCCAGAGTATACTTCAGGCTTCTTCCTAAAATTGTCCCAGTTTTCCAGTTGACTCAGCAACTTTTCCCTCTTTTGCTCTTCAGAAGAAAAGGCTAAGATTCATACCTTTAAGAAAGCTTTGGTGGTGTTCTTGTGAAGCATTTAAGCATTATTAAGAGTAAAACTAACAATGCAGTTAATCAGAGTTCTTGTTTGTGAGTTTTTAGTAATGCCTTAAGCTTTGCTTCGGCTGCTTTTCTTTCCGTGCTCAGCACACTCAGCTGCTGGTAGAAACACCAGAAGCACAAAACCTGTACAGTTGCTTGCTGTGCCAGAAACTGATGCAACAGTTTTTGGAGAAGATTAATAAAACAAAGGTTTATGTAGAAAATTTGTGTGTGTAACCTTGTTCAAGCATGCTGTAAGATTGCTTCAGAATTTCAGGTCTTTCCAGAGTGCTTATTCTTGAAGAAATCTGTCATGGGCTTCTGGCTAGACTGTACCTGGTCTTTTTTTTTTCTCTTATTTTTTTTTTTTTTGTGTTTCCCCAAAGTAACATACGGTTGTAATGGACTGCTTGCAGGTCACCTGTAATTCCTCCTTTATGAGGCCAATGGATACTTGGTGTACCTGGAGGGCTGAAGTAGATATGGAAAGAAAGGCCATACCTTTCTGACTCTAGCGTGTAGACAATTTTTCCACTATTAATAGTGTCTCTACTACCAATTATTGGTATCCAACATAGTTATGTTTAATATAAATGTACATAATACATATAATGTTATATACCTCTTAATATGCAATTAATGAGTAATTCCTTACTTATACTAAATATTTAATACGAATACGTTTTTTTACAAATGATCTTGAACTCCATTAACAATACTGGAAAGCAATATTAATTTATATTTAACTTGTTATTGAAGCAAAGGATTAAAAAAAAAAACCAAACTGAAAGTTAATTCATGTCATTGCTACCCTTTAAAAATCATAGTAGTGTCAATTGTCCCTGGTAATTTACTAGACATTGCATTTGTTACATTGTTTCCCCATTAAAAGCATATGCATTTTTGGCCATCATTTTTATTTTTAAAGTGTTTTTATTTTATTACTCTGAATTTCATTCTGATATTATTCAGGAAACTGTTAAAGCAGCTGTGCTGTATGGTAGACATCAGCTTCTGCAATATTCTGCTATTTTAGTTAGATTTACTGCATCCTACTGATACTGTGGCTTGGGCTTTTTTTTCATTAGCTCCTAAAGTAAAAAATAAACAGCCATCTTTTCTATTCCCTCAAAATAGCAGTAATCAGAGAGATTGTTATGAAAACCACTGAATAACTGTTCCCTAGGTATTTTCTATCATCTGTGCCTTAACCATAATGGATAAGCTCTGTGGTAAGGTTGAAGTCAGACTGAAAGTAAAGGACTTTGTCTGTCTGCATTCCAGTTTTTCCTTGTCACAAACAAGCTTTATGGCCCTAGTCATATTAATGAAACATGAAAGGTATGTCATTAACAGAATGGTAGGGAGGAAACCAAGCAAAAAAAATTCTGTCAAGTTGGCTGACACTTAGCATTCAATGTATTTTACTTTTTGGTTGTTTTTCCTTTAGGGAGGCAGTAGATAAAGCTAAAATCTGGATGAATAGCAAGAAGTTTGCATGTTTCAGCAGCTTTATTTTGCTTCAAAGGTCAAGCTTGTTAATTCTTGAAATACTTAAAAAATATGTGGTAGATTCATGCAGAGATGTGTCTTCTGATATTTTTATGGAATGGTCGAAAGGTTAGGTTCTGTTTTCTTGCCTATAACTTTATATTCAAAAATGTATATCTTTGTTACTGTTACTCAGTTTCTGTTTTCTGTGTTCATACTGATGCAGTATTTAGTGTTCTCATGAATTAAGCATCCTTAAAGCAGGTATGTGTGCTACCATCCATGTAATGCTTTCTCAAAAAAAAAAACCCTTTAAAACAATTAAGGAATAAGTTGCAATGGCTGTCCGGGGCCTCCACTGCTATGCAGATCAGTATGAAAAACGTGGATATAAAGAATGACTCTGTCTGTGTTGCATGAAGTTTGTGAAATTGAGACATATATTGGTTTCAGGACCAATTTTGAAATTTGAAATTTTGAAGCACAGTGTCTAGTTTATGTGTAGAAATTTGCTTCATCCGTGCTTTTCAAGCATAATTGACACAAAAATGCATAAACAAGACTATTAGTTTTTCATGAAAAAAAAATCAGTAAAATAACTTAGAAAACAGTCACTTCACATGCAAACTGCAGTTCATATAACAAGCGTATCTGTGTTTGCAGCTCTTCTTCTTTATCACTTGGCAAAGTAAAAGAATGTTCAGGTTCTCCCTTATATTAATTTAGTTTCTGACCACATTAAGTATTGCTTCAGTCAGGGACATGTCAGTTTTAGGCATAAGTGCAAATCTGATTTTGCAAGTTTTAATAGTAGTAAGAATTATTTGATCAATTTTTCCTGGATCAGGACAAGAAAAGCATTGTTTTTAAAAATATTTTTATAAAGCATTGTGTGAATCATTAGTGATTTATGTGAATGTTAGAGAATAAAATAATTCTAGTGTTTTTTTAAACATCAGACATTTATGTGTTTCTCTTTAGTATAATATTAAAAGAATTCAAAACCTGAAATATAACATGGTTTTTGGTAGCACCAGATGCTCTGGCAATGTATAATATGATGTTTGTATGATTCTTTATTTGCAGTCAAGAGCTATATTACATTCATGTACAAGAAATTTTTAATGCATTTCCTATACAGGGATTGCTTGGCATTTTGTACAGAACCAGTCTGTGCAAGTTTAGCTAATGTTCTTGGCAGCTGGGACAACCTACCTTCTCCTTTACCATCAGACATTAAAGAATACAAACTTTATGACGTGGAGACCAAATATGGTTTGCTTCAGGTATGGTATAGGTTGTCTTTATAATTTTTTTCTGCTTTTAGTATTAATGATTTTTTTTTTTTATAAAGTCTGTACACTGCCAAAGTTTTGTCTGCCTGTAGTGAATCAAATAATTGTGAGGTGAGAGATAATAGTGTCCTGATCACTCTTAAGTGTAAGAGAGGATAAACACTGGAACCTCTAAGCTGCTACTCTTTTTTTGCTTGTTCTGATATATAAAATAGAAAATTCAGTTAATTGTTGTTTTCCATGTAAATGTCTGTGCTACAGCTGTCTCTTCCATATGTGAATCTTTTCTTTACATTTTGTGGAGTATCAGTAGTATCAGGTTTTGTTTGGTGAATATGTTGATCAACTTTGTAAAGTATTTTTGTTTTTCTGAGATGATATTGTGGGGAGAGGGGAATGCACCCACCACACTTACGCTGTGATAGTTAATTGACATCAGTAATCTCACCTGCTGATTAGCCATCTGTGTTTAATTTCCTTCACACATAATTTTTAAGGCATAGGCTAAAAGAGTGATGGAAAATTGTTTCATGTTTAACTTAGTAATTTAACTGTGACAACAGAATTGTTGTAAATGTCTTATAGGATATTTTGGGAAATATTTAACCTGAAATAATGATCTTTTATTGACAGGTTTCTGAAGGTTTGTCATTTTTGCATAGCAGTGTCAAAATGGTCCATGGAAATATTACTCCTGAAAATATAATTTTGAATAAGAGTGGAGCATGGAAAATTATGGGCTTTGATTTTTGTATCCAGTCCACAAATCCATCTGAACAGGAGGTAATAATCTTTATATTTATCGTCATTCAATTTCAAATTCGGAACATATGGCACAGGTCTGGATTGCAGTGCTGCATTTGATGGTCACAGAAAAAGAGCCTGAGTGGGCTTAGTGGAGACACAGTAGACAGAGGTTGAAGCCTGTGCCACTTCTGCTCATCTTCATGTTGTATGACATGCAGACCCACCTAACTTAATGTATTGCATCTACTCAATGCCTGGTTGCTACCTCCTAAAATTAATTCCATCATAGCTCATGTTTCCCCATTAGAGCAGTGCTTTGATTTTAAATTACACTTTCCAGCTCTAATATTCAGACATAACTGCATCAGATAATCACTCTAAGATACAGAGACAGAGATTCTTAACAGTTTTGCCTTACTCTGTTTGTTTGATTCATAATTGAATTTGAGTATCTTGATTATCTTTTTCTGCTTCAGTTTCTTATTAAAAATGGTCTTTAAAAATCCTCGATAAATGTACTTTGTTTTACTTCTCATACTTCTCTTGTAGCCAAAGTTTCCTTGTAAGGAATGGGATCCAAACTTGCCATCCTTGTGTCTTCCAAATCCTGAGTATCTAGCACCAGAATATATTCTCTCTGTGAGCTGTGAGACAGCCAGTGATATGTACTCTCTGGGAGCTGTTATGTATGCAGTGTTTAATAAAGGGAAACCAATTTTTGAGGTCAACAAGCAAGATATTTATAAAAGCTTTAGTAGACAGCTGGACCAGGTATTTATTCTATTTCTTACTGTTGTTTGTTGATTTTCATATTTGAAAAGCTCTTATTGTAAAATAGATTTAAATATTGAGAACACTGTAAGTGCTCTAACATAAACCATCTGACAATGGTATCTTACCTTGCATACTGTTGTTATAACAAGAAGAAAATATTGAAAATAAAATATGTCTGAGGGAGGTTACGTGTACCAACTTTATATACTACAAATCACATTTTTCACCTGATTCCTCTGCAAACCTGTTGAATGCTGATCTTGTGAAATAATGCTTACCTGTCAGGGTGAACAGTATGAAACACATGGCAGTGAATTACCTATGTAGGACCATTGAGGAGGGCTGGGTTTAGAGTGAGATCACTTGACATGGCAGTTGGTATGGACTTAGCTATCACTATTTCACATTCTTTGTGGACTGAATATTAATAGAAGACAGTGTCACAGTTAATAGGATCAGCTGACATAATGTCCATTCATATGCAGGTTTCCTTTGTTGTAACTTCTTTGGGGACCCATTGCCATGGTTGTGTGTACTGTGTTTCGCTGTGTGTGACAACACTGCAGATAATGATATTGACCTCTTTAAAAATACCATGTTTGTGTTCTCATATCTTGAACTACAGTGGGAAGTTGGAAAAAGAGGGATGGGACCTAAAGTAGGTAGATTCTTGGGAGACAGAGAAGACTATGAGGAATGCGAAACAAGTGGATTTTAAAAGCGGTGAAGGAAGGGATATCAAAAGCATGGATAGAGATATCATCAAGAGAACAAAGTATAGTCCTGTTGTATATTGGAAATAGTTACATGCAGGATTTGCTGACTTCGTGGTGTATATGCTTGAATTACTTCCACAGCTGAGCCGTTTAAGCTCCAGTTCTCTTCAGAATATACCCGAGGAGGTGCGTGAGCATGTAAAGCTACTCCTAAATGTAGCTCCCGCAGTCAGACCAGATGCAGATCAAATGACTAAGGTCAGTCCATGGAAAATACAGTAGCCATAGGAAAGAGAGAAATTAGTGTTTGATTTGTAGAACTGTTTTAAAGTGTTTCCTGTTAATCATTTTAGTTGACATGTTAAATATTTTTTAACCATTTAGATGTAATGTTAGTTGATGCCAGAAGTTGTCCTCATGCTGACATTTATTTATATGGAAAAAGTGCGTGCTGAGACAGAATTTGGAGAATTATTCACCACGACACTGTTTTATTCCTTTCCATACAGTTGGAATCTTTTCTGTGCTATGCTTTTATACAGTTCAGTCTTTAAAATTATATCAGAAGAATTTGAAAGGGAGAAAATTATAAAGGGCAGTAAATGTAAGGATTAACTTTTGGGTTATGATTTTTGATGTATTCTTAAATAGGCAGAAGAATAAAGTATATTCAGAAATTATTTGCCATAACAAAGTAAAATTTAATTGCAAGTAGGATAACGTAAGATTTAATTTGGCAACCTTGCTCTACTTTCTGATCTGAAAGTAGAACTTAAAGCATGGTTCTTCCCTTGTCTTATGCCCACCTGGGTGTGCTTGGTGGTTTTGTCCACCTGTATGCTGAAAGATGGGATTGAGGGACTTGGCAAATATTTCTCAGGTATCAACTCAATAGTCTGAAGGACTATAGCAAACAAATCTGTAAGTGGTTGTATTAAGCAGTATGGTTTTATAAAGATTATAAGTCTCTTTTACCATATCTACACTGCACATTGAATCATAGGTTAGAGATATCAGACCTTGTAGGATTTTCTGGAGTTTCCAGGGGTGGTAGCCAGATGTGGATGACCTACTAGGTAATCCTTTGTTGTAATACAAAATAGTATAATTATTCCTAGGAGAATATTTAATCGAAGTTTTTATTTTTCATGACATTTTTTTGTAGGCAGCTTATTGTATATGAAATCATTTTTAACTTAGATACACAAAAAATGCATGAGGTTTTAAAAAATGTTAGGAAAATTCTGTCTTAATAATCAACCTGTGTCTGAATATTATACTACTTAGTGTGTAAAAATTTTATTTTGTAATTGTTAGTTGCAGACATGTTATTGTAAAGATTTACTATAGTGCATTGAAAAGGTAAATAGATGATTATATTTTGGAATTATTGTAGCAGTGTCAATGTTGTCCCTTTCCAGATCATAACCTTTTAATCTTATTTTTAGATACCATTCTTCGATGATGTAGGAGCAATGACACTTCAGTATTTTGATTCATTATTTCAAAGGGATAATCTGCAGAAATCACAGTTTTTTAAAGGTCTACCAAAAGTTCTGCCAAAACTACCTAAGGTATGTCTGAATGATGTCTTGAAATAGCAAGTTTGAAAATACGTTAACATCTTTTAGCATTTTGACTCCTGGAATGCTGGCCTTTCTGTAGCATTGTACCATAACAGACTGCCGTGAGACTGTCAGAATAGAGTAGAAGGAAATAAAGGGAGATTAGAACATATTTATTGTGGAAATATTCCTCAGCAATCAATAATACTTTGAATGGAAAATGGCAAATAAGCCAAATGAGGAACCATCCTTTGCATGTCCTGTTGTAGTTCATCCCAGTTTGAAAAGGAGTTGTCTTCTCTCCACTTACAAGGCTTTTCCCTGTGTTTCCAGATGCCATCATAGCTCTTTGAAGCCATTTTGCCACCTTTTCTCCCTATAAGATTGCTTCAAGTTTTTTCATAGCAAGCCAGTACTTTAATGTCGAGTGATGCAAAGCTTGCTTCCGTCAGTAGACTAAGTGCTTTCTTGTGCTGGCAGTGCTCAGAAATCTCAAAGGGAAATGCCGGTCCTTACATATTTCTGCTGTGTAGTGTTAAACACTATGTCCAGACTGGCTCCTTTTATTTTTTGTGGTATACCTTAATTTATATAGCCCATAATGTCTGTGTGATAGAAAAATAGTTTAATACATAACACAATAACAATAGCTTCTCAACCAATGCAATAAATTTCTTACATTTTAATTGTTTCGCAGTATGTAGTGTAACATTTGGACTCCATATTTAATACTTATTCTTTTTAATTTAGTAACTTTTCCTTTGATCAGAAATGGTTGCCGCTTTGAATTTGGAAATAGGTGGCATATATTTCACCTAACTTTAGACAGCCACTGATTGACCTAATCATCTTTAGGGCATTCTTTTTATTTTTTTTTTTCTGTCTTGAAAGTATATTTTATGAAGGAAGTGACTGTGCCCTTGAACTGTATATTTCTGTTCATTGACTTCTAAAGCATTTAAGGATGTCTAACTCTACAGTTGACATCCACCGTTTAAATATCTATTTCATCAGCAGAATCCTATTTAGGAAATGTACCTGGAGTTTTACAAGGAGGTATAGTAGGATTATGTTTTTGTTCAGTGAATTAAGGGGTACAGAAAAAATTACTATTTTGGAGGATCTTTTTAAGGGTCTTGTTAAGGCCTCTTTAAAGAAAGCAGAGTAAGGTTTTCGTAACTCATTTGGCTGAAAGTCCTATTTTCTGTAGAGTTAACTGCCTTTTGTTGATCTTCATAGTTATTAAAGTCTTGATTTATGTTTTGAGTGCAAACAAAGAAAAGTAAGCAAAGTAGCACAGTGTAAATTAGCTACAGTGTACTGTGCAAATAAGAGATCAAAACTGAAGATTATCTGTCTGCTCTTATGTAAATATCAGGCTAATACAAAAGCTGCTGAACTGGCACAATGGTAACTTACTGCAGTGCACTACATGATTCATACTTGTTTTTTTTTTTTTCTTTCAGCGTGTTATAATTCAGCGAATTTTGCCTTGCTTGACTTCTGAATTTGTGAATCCTGATATGGTACCCTTTGTCTTGCCTAACGTTCTCTTAATTGCTGAGGAATGCACCAAAGAAGAATATATCAAGCTCATTCTGCCTGATCTTGGTCCTGTTTTTAAGCAGCAAGAACCAATCCAGGTATGTTAAGATTATTCATATTACAATTTTTCTCTTTGGTGTTATTTTTTCCCTCTAAAAATGACTAATTGTTCTATTTCCCTTTTCCAGCTTCAGACACTTTGCCCAACCCGCTCTATAGTTGTCCAGACAGTCAGTCTTGATTCATTCAAAATATATTTTTCCAGGAAATTCACAAAGCCTCTACCTCTGCTTGTTTAGATGGATTTTCTGAGGGTATATTGCATTTATAAATGAGATGAGATTTGCAAAAAAGGAAACATTTAATTTACCACTTTGTTTTGGTTGATTGTAGAAGACATATTTGTAAGCATTTTAACATTTATCTGGCCAATCTGAGCAGGGTTGTACAGTACAATGTTTGCATATATTCTACCAGTAGATGAACCTGAGGTGTTTTTGAGCTGTTGTTTTTTTTTTTTATATCCAGATTGCTGGCATTGGGATCACAGAGTGGAAAAATTGTAATTTTGATGCTCTCTTGGAAGTGCTATTTATTCATAATAAGAGTAGTATTTATCTGAGGACTGTGCAAAAATTCTTGAAATTTGTTTAATTTTATTTGACAAATGTAATGTGTAAGTAAAATACGCTGTTTTCCCTGCTATTTAACTGTATAAAAGTAGTAAGACATAATAGTTACTCTAAAGGAGCAAAAAATTACATCCTTTTGTCATCACCATAATGATTCCTCAGAAATCTGTCGCAAAGTGAGGCATTGTGCCTCCACAGATGAGAGACAGGTACTTGTTCCTTCTAGCTCGCTCCTGTGCACCGTTATTTTTCTACAGAGCACTTAAAGGGCAAGGTAAACATAGGAATGAAGAAGCCGACCTTTTATTTCTGGTTTCAGAAAACTGGATCAGAGAACTGTCACTATGCTGAGGAGGTGGGGAAGGGGACAGCTGTATAACTGAGAATACCTCAGGAAATTTGAACTGCTTAATGCTGTTTATGCTTGGTACACTGAAGCTTTATGTTAGCTTTGTTGTCTTGAAACAAGTAAATGTTTAACCAACCAAAAGCCAGTGAACATGTCATTTGTGCTGTGTCATCCTAAAAGGTAACACCGAGTTTTGCTGCCTTTAACATTAGATTTGTGACACGATCCTCACTGCAAGAAGCTTGTAGCAAAATTACTTCTGGAGCATAATGGACAAAAACGCTGGTTTATGTGTTGAGGAATGAGGAAAGCAAAATAAAAACTTAGAGTCAGCTCGCAAAGATGGAGCTTTGCGAAGTTTTTCTATCACTATCTAGACCCTATTAATTCTTACACTGGTATTTTTAATGCAATCTACTATACAGCTTATTCAACTATTATTTCTATGGTCTTTTTAGTATGGCGAAGTTTTAAGTAATTTAGGTCATGTTTTCAAAGTTAATATATCAGGAATTCTGGAAAAAAGTACAAAGGTTCAGAGTGCCAGAGGATAGAATTGCAGGTCTGACTACCTTTGTACAAGGCAGAAATGTCTAATTCCTATGTGTTTGTTACTCCTGAAAAGGAGCATTTAGGGAAGATGCCAGCGTTTCTTCCAAACACTCTTTAAAGATGTTACAGATTTGTACGAGGGGCCTGTTGCTTGACTTTAGTAGGATATTTGAATTAGAAAATGGATGTATCCTAGAAAAGCTGCTCTAATTCAATATGAAGAAATTGTTAGCTAGTATTTACAATGTCTTTTTGTGAAGGAATTCATAATATGAAAATGGAATATTTAGTTAAGCTTACTCTTGCAGTTAGTGTGGAGTAACGTGTGCTGTAAGTTAACATCCTAGCTTACTCTGACATAGCTTCCCGGACAAATCCTTAATTTATATCTACAGGATTCCATAGAGTTAGCATAGGATGTGCTGTACATTCATTTTCTAATTCACTACACCAAAGTGTACCCTGGCAAGTACTGGGCTCTGCATTAATGAATGAGGCATTATTACTTAGAGTGCAACTGCTGTTAATTGGTTATTAAATGGTGTGTGTGAATCTGTGACTGTGTCATCTTAGTTTTTACCTAAAGAGAGAAAAGGTATAAAATATGATCCTAGAAGCTTAAAATAAAAGGTGTTCTTTGGAATAGTGTGAACTATGTTGTAGTTAAACACCAGTAAGGAGAGAGAGATCAGAAATTATTCAGCTTTAGCTTCGTTAAAAGGCATTGATAGCCAGTGTAAAGAGCTGAACTGCTTCTGTGAAATCTAAATTATTATATAGGACTTGGTTCTTATTTTAAAGGAGATTTTCTAGTTACTAAATAAAAGGTTTCGTTCATGTTCATTTCAAATTTGCAAAAACAAACAAACTGTATTTCTCCAAAGCTATAGATTTAACTAACATAGAAACTGTAATTCTACAATATTGCAGGGTTATTAGAGAAGAACAGGTGTTAAGAGCATATGTAGGTTCAAAAAGTCAAGTTTAGGCCAAATTAAGATTCTATACTGAAGAAAATGACAAAATCTTTCTTTAAAACTGATCTCGTCCATTTCACCCTACTTGTCCCAAATACGGGAATATTGCATCAGAATCAATGTTCATGGGATGAATGAATGATTCTGTGTGTGTGCAGTTTGGGAAATTATAAATATCCAATAAGAAAACACATGTTAGCTGCAGTATAAAAATCTATTTTTCTTCTCTGTAAAGGAAAACAAATAAAAGGGTGAAATTTGTACTGTGGTCTTGGTACATTTCTATTTCTACACTTTGATGCTTCTTTTTATTTGACATACCAAGACTGATTGCCATGTATTTTTTAGCCAAAAATTTAAATCTTCCTGTAAAATATTTGGCTTTTTGTTACTAGTGTGATACTTCTAAACATAATTTATCCATCTAGTTTAACCTGTTTTCTAAAAGGAGTGTTGATATCAATAGATACTCAGTGTCACCTCTAGCACCTGTCTGAGCTGAGGTGTGAATTTTATGAGTTACATAGTGCTCTGTATTTGAGACTGAGCTGGCTGAGTGACTTAGAATAGTAGCTAACTTTTAGATGGCTAAGCCTAAGCAAGATGGATCCCACTATGCATATGTGCTATACTAGTTATAATATACTAGTTATTTTTTAGGTTAATGTGATGGGAATTTTTTTGTTTAAGGTTTTTTATTTTGTGCTACACAATTTTCATGTTAAATAGAATAAAGGCACTTTTTGTCTATATGGTAGCTGAAATATTCTTTTCATTATGTCCCTGTTTTGATTTTAGACACATGGAATACAGCTTTTATATGTGGAGTTGGGATCAAGTGCTTTGAGGACAGAATTTGAGCAATAGTTTTTTGAAAGTTTAGCTTTTTCAACAGTGATGTGTGTATAAAGGTTTTCTGTGGGTGTATTTTAACAAAAGACCATAAATAGAAACAAGAATTGTTTACAAGTTCTTGTAAATAGAAACAAGAACTCCTTACTGAGCTATTGTGATCTGTGATTTCAGAAGGGTCAGTCTAGAACATGCATATTTTGTTTGGTTTGTATTTGCTGTTTTTAAAATGCAATAACATGTCAAAGTGTTTTTTGTCTTCCATGCCTTCAGGCAAGCAACATGGTAAGTGATCACATTTACTGAGTTATAAGAAAACTTCTGAAGTTTTTTTTATGTGATACAACACACTTTAAATTGTACATATATCTTTGCAGTTAAAACTTTTGGCTTCTGAATTGTCCTTCTTTTGATAGATACTGTTAATCTTCCTGCAAAAAATGGACTTGCTTCTAACCAAAACTCCACCAGATGAAATAAAGAACAGCGTTCTACCGATGGTTTATAGAGCCTTGGAAGCACCTTCAATTCAGATCCAGGTATAGGAGTTGTAGCCTTTATTTAAAACGTTTTTTTTCCTCTTTCAACTGACATGACAACTTTTTTTTTTTACTAATGTGTTTGCTTACTTGGAAAAAAGGAAAAGATAAAGCTGTATAATATGCCTGAATGTTGAAGGAAATGAATGCGTTATTAAAGAATATTCATTTCTGGTAAAGTAAAAGTTAGTTCTCTTATTTTCTAGGAGGGTAACCACTTGACTTTTGTTCTAATGCTCTTATCTTAAATTCTTACTAGCCACCGTAGCAGAAAGTAGGATGTGCATTTATATTTAACTGCCTGTGCAGCAGAAACTGTGCAGGCATGTGTGCCCATACCAGTCAGGGAGAGGTGGCTGATTCTGAGCTCCTACTGGTGAGAACATCTGTGCTGACAGTTACCTCAGGAGACCTGATGTGCTGTAAAATCATATTAATATACCTTCTGGTGACATTTTTATTTATCCATATTTTATTTTTTTTCTCCTTATGCTTTCTCTAACTTTCTAAAGTTGTTCTGGAGATTTTTTTAATCATTCAACTGCAATTAACTTCCAGTTGCCCAAAAGCATTCAGGAGTGGGAGATAAACAAAATATTTCTTAAAGGCGATTTTGGATAATCAGATGTGATGTCTGCCTTTGCAAAGCTTTTGTAATATTAGGGAGAAAGGTTTTTGTCTCTAAGGACCTGGCATGAGTTTTTTTCTGCATCAGTACTCTGGTTACTGAGGTGTTTACTTGCAACATGTACGTGTCTTATTTTTGAGATTGGGCTGAAATTGTGTGTTTATTTTTTCTCTGCTGTTAAAGTATGGTTAATCTTGACATGCTATTTTATCTTTTAGTCTGTCATTGTACTGCAGTATTATTGATGATATTCATTCAAATTTTCTTGATTTATATAAGAGATTGATAGTTTGGTGTAGTAAAAGCTGGGTTTTATACAAAGGTGTCTCATAAAAATGCAAGATAATTCTTGCTGTTCAAATATTATGAATTTATGAATGCTCTTTTTTCTAAATTCCATTTTCAAAGGTTCTGTATATATACCATGATGCTTTGTTATTCTAGCTGTTTTTAAGTGAGTCTGATAGATTAAGGTCAGCTTACTTGAGCATATTTCCTTAAATATTTCCTTAAAAGGAAGACTTAAGAAGACATTTGAAACTAACTTTGATATTGAGTTATATTAGTACTAATTTTATAATAAATATACATGTTTCTTTTTAAACTTGTGTGGATTTTTTTTTTTGTAGGAGCTTTGCCTAAACATAATTCCCACGTTTGCCAATTTAATAGATTACCCATCAATGAAAAATTCATTGATTCCAAGAATTAAAAATGCATGTTTGCAAACTTCTTCTCTTGCTGTGAGTATCATAGTAATGTTCTCTAGTCTTCAGAAAACATTGTAACCTTTAATACTTTAGGTTTACCATGTTTTGTCTTTAAAGAAAAGCCCATCAATGTGTTCTGATTTCTTACTGAATTTTTTTTAAAATACTTCTTACAAGTGCAAAAGCACCATTTACTTCTTTACTCTAACAATTTTTCAAGTTGTTAACAACTTACTGTGTTAATAATACTATAAAAATTACTGAAGTGGGTTCTACAGTTAATACACATTGACAATTTTCATCATGCAGAAAAGCCAGATTTTTGTGAGCGTAAAGGCAAGTGTTTTTCTTTCATGGTACAGAAGCATTTTTTTAACTTGTCTTGAATTTTTCAGATACAAAGGCTTTCTTATGAGTTTTGTCAAGTTTTTTTTCTATAAATAAAGGATTTGTTTAATTTTTATCATACTTCACAGGTCCGGGTAAACTCCCTGGTGTGTTTGGGCAAGATTTTGGAGTACTTGGATAAATGGTTTGTGCTTGATGATATTTTACCTTTTCTACAACAAATTCCATCAAAGGAACCTGCTGTGCTCATGGGAATTTTAGGTAACTAATGCTTCCAACTTTCTTTTATGTGGTTTGATATTGTAAATCTGAGAGCCTTCTGTCTTAGCATTGAACATGTTTACATAGTGTATCCCTAAAATGACTACTAAAAACATCCTGTTTCTGGTTCTCGAGTATGCCCCTGTTCGGTTACCTTATGTATGACATCTGAGCATCTGAGTACGTATATTTTTAGTCTTCAGGGCCCAGTGCAATTCTGAGTACTCATTGCAGTTCTTGGACTGTGACACTTACATGGACTGGGTACTCCACACAGTCAGAGAGGCTGTTTTCTTCAGAAGAAAAAATGAACTGTCGTCTGTCAGATGCTGAGCACCTGGCTGGAGCTTTTGAGATGTTACTATTGCTGCCTTCTACCACTCTTACATGGCAGATGCAATAAATTATTGTCTCCAAAACTGCTGTTCTTTACTACAGATTTTGTTAGAATCATTTTGTTGGGCGTTTAGGCACACACTGGTCCCTGTGCACGGAAATGGAGCACAGTCTAGGTGAGGTCTCACAAAATTGTGGACTAACAAAACCTAATGGTTCCTAACTTCTGGAAAGGGAGACCTCACTCCAGCATGAGCTTTCCTACTGCCACTTGGTGCTTGCCTATCTTGGAGTGTGTGATTTTAGCAAATTGAGTGAGCTTAAGGAGTCCAGATGACCAGAGCCACTGTCAAGAAAGAAGTTTGACCCCTTGGCCAAGTCTGGAAGACAGTGACCATTTCTCTTACTGACAATGAAGTGGTGTAGACTATTTGTAACAGCTGAGCTATACTGCCAATAACCCTCCTTAAACACTGTACTAATATGTGATGGCAGCATTATTTTTATTTGCTCAAAAGCAGCAAGAAGACATCTTATCTGTACTGATTTAAAGCTTCCTGTTTCCCTTAATCCTTGCACCTTTGACTTATATTTGCTGTCTAAGAGTAAGGGACACTATTTTTTGCTTTAGTTGTGTTAATCCTGAATTCTGCTCAGATACAGTCAGTAAGTGAGTCCAATTGGAAATGATGGGCTGAAATCAGTTTTATATACTCAGGTTCTCCTTTCTTTCGGAATCATAATACCATCCTTCATCTTCTTTGTCTTGGTGACAGCTCTGTTCTACTACCATAGGAAGTGAGGAAAGCTGCTGTGTCTTATGCTAATATGTTCAGTGTTTGCCACCACAGCTGGACTACTTAAACAGAGGACTCTTCTGTCAGAAACACTATAGAACGTTTGGGCTTAACACTGGGTCTCTCATGCCTGTCAGGATCCTTTTTTCAGTGATTTTAAAACAGATAAAGATTATTCATGAGTTCTAATCCTACGTGTACTAGCCCCAACCTTCTAGGTATCAGTGTTTATAAACACTATCAGAGAGCAGGATGATAGTTAATCCTAGCTACTTGTGTGCCAGGAGAGAACACATCCTCAAGTGGCAGTGTGTCTGTCAGTTTGTGGTAACTCACTTGTACATGATCTATTCAAAGATGCACGTTCTCAGATAATTCGCCAGAACAATACGTTGACTAATACCAGATTTCATAACTGCAGAGTGTGACTTTGGACATCTTGTTGTTCTGAAGTGTAGCAAAGCCTCTTGCTGTTTGTTGTGGATCAGTAGTTAGCCTTTATGACTCTCTTAGTCATGTTTGTCCCTGCTTGCACACAAACAGTGATTGTTCAGATGATCAATACATACATGAGTGTGCTACTTTGAGTTTGTTCACATCGTTTACTAAACATAACCATTTTTGCTATTTTGATGTTGTATGTTAGGTATTTACAAATGTACATTTACTCACAAGAAGCTGGGAATTACCAAAGAACAGCTTGCAGGAAAAGTATTGCCCCATCTGATTCCTCTTAGTATTGAGAACAATCTTAATCTCAATCAGGTAGGAACATGACTGTTTTGCATGCTTTTACTTGACAATTACCAGAGAATAAATTTAAGCTGTTGTCATAAAAGAATTCATACATTATTGCATGTCTGTGTCTGCTGTAAAAATAAACAATACCAAAACCCTTCCCAGTTTTACTGTATTTGTGTGTTTTGAAGCTTGTTATTTTTCAGTGTATTTAACTGGTCTGGTGTAAAATTTCAAAATTAATACTGTCACCTTCCAAATATCCTGCAAAAGCAGTTAGCTACTAACATAATAAGTATTCAAATAAAATGCTATGTTGCTATGGAATATTGGGAAAGGGAATAGTAGGTTGGTTTGTTTGTTTGAAAATTAATCTGTTAATACTCTTATATAGGGGTTTTGTCTGCATTGCCTCATTTCAGTTTTTTTTAGTGGCCTGAATTTTTCCCTGTTTCACTGTGCACTCTGCTTGTAGTTTGTTATCTAATGCATGATAATGAAGGTGGATTATAAATTATTTAAAAATCTGCACTTTATCTGACATTATATATTGTAGGTTTATGAGGTATTACCTACTGCATTATACCTATCTGAATTCCATCACTGCAAAATCCAAACTTCTTATGTATTTCTTTTCCAGTTCAATTCTTTTATTTGTGTTATAAAAGACATGCTCAGTAGATTGGAAGCAGAGCATAAAACAAAACTTGAGCAACTTCATGTCATGCAAGAGCAACAAAAGTAAGTGTTAATGTTTGTATTGGAGAAGTCATAATTTTTTGGCAAATGTTAGAAAACTCTAGCCATAGCAATAAAAAAATTAGGTAGTTCTAAGTTCAGTAGTAGAGAATTACCTCAAATAAGCACAGTTGTCAGAAGATTTGCTTCTATGTGCTAAGTTGCTTTCCTCTAGTTGCTGAGAAATAAACCATACCAGAGAAACATAACCATTGCAGCCTTTTAGAAGGCCATGATATTTTAAGGTATTTGGAGCTATTTTATGGAGTCTGATACAAGGTGAGATTTCTGAGACAAAATAATTTGGGATATCTGGAGTCTGGGTCACCCTGCTCAAAGGGAGAAACGAAGACCATGGGATATGATTAAGAGACATTTACTATTTCTCGTAGGAACATTTGTCAGTCTCCTGAAGGCATTATATAAAAGTGGTGGTGCTCTCATAATGCAATGTTTTGGTATTACTTGAATGCAGAAGAATGGTCTGCATTGTTAGATTAGTGTTGTGGATGTGATTACAAAGTTGTCTTTTTGTAATATACTCTGCACTATGTAGATCTTTGGACATAGCCAACCAAATGAGTGGCTCTGAAGAGGCAAGATCTAGTGGTACAGGCAATCAGGTAAGCACCAATACATAACTTACACATAGAACATTGACATTTAAAGTTACTTAGTTTATATTTACATAGCCTTAAATTACAGTATTTCAAATAACGAAGGTTTTTTTCTTTGAACTTAAACAGATTGACAAGGTATTTAATAATGGAACTGACCTTCTAACTAGTGGATCTGATAGTAAAGAGAGTGAGATGTCATCAATACAGAGAAAGGTGTGCTTTACTTTATTTTGTAATTCTTTTTTGTCCATCTGTCTAATACAAGGCTGATAGGGTTGCAGAAAAAAAGTGTGTGTAAATATGTACCATATTTAAAGCTTTCGTAGAAAAACTAACTGCGTTTATATAGCACACCACCATGCATAATCATGTGTGAAGGTCCATGAAAACATTCAAATCATATCCTTGCATTTCCATATAAGCCTTTCCTTGAAAATAGTTTTGCACAAAGCAGGCAGCAATTAGGATTATAAATTCATGGTCATTTTCTTTCTCCTTAATTATAGATCTAAATGAAACTAAGGCTTCACCACTGGATTTAAGTAGGAAAAGCAAAATAGGGATCCTTATGATAAAATGAGAAAGAGAAATAAAGATAAAATGTAGAATTTAAAGTAGTAGCAGAGATTAACTTTTACAGAACCTTTCAAAGTTAAGTGAAAACATTCAATATGGGGTTAAGTACAAAATAGCATAACAGAATATAAGCAGTAGTATAGTAAACATAAGCTTTAACTATTGTAAAATTCCTTTCATACTAATAATTATGGAAATGGCTCCCCAGAATCTATACATTTTATCATTTTATTTCTACTTATCTGAATCCTCTCACTAATTTTAGGCTAAGAGGGAATAATTTAATTATTTTATCCTTCATTATTAACAAAAGTAGAGTTAAAATCCTCTAAAGACTCTTGAGCAGTTTTAAAATGAAATTCCCTTTTCAGCTCCATGGTCAATTGCATTTCTGTATCAAGTTAGTAACCGTATAAAAACAGAAACTGTGAAGAACACTTTTTCTTATGCCAAATATTACAGAAACAAAGCTAAAGTGGTTTTGTTGATATATCTCTTTTATTTGAGATCTGCCCACATTTCTCATTATGCTTCTTTTAATATTGTATTTATTTGTTTTAAGTACTTTCTAGCAATATGGTAAATACTATAATAGATTTGCACTTACTGGCTTTCACTTTTGTGTAAATAATTGTGTTGTTTACCACGTTACTGAAACGACAGTGCTATTATGAAATAAAAATATGGATGTAAGAATAACCTTTTTGTGCAGCTTACTATCTGTACTTTCCCTTTTAAAGGCCTCACTTACACTGGAAGAGAAGCAAAAGTTAGCTAAAGAACAAGAACAGGCTCAGAAACTGAAAAGCCAGCAACCTCTTAAGCCTCAAGCAACTACAGTAACACCTCCTGTGAAGCAGGTGAGATGGAACAAACAACTTCATTGTTTTCATTGGAGCTCTGATGCTTTTTCAAGGGTTGTATGCATTTAGCATTTTTTCCTCCTGTGAGTCACTTTTGTTTTCTCTGGTGGTGCAACAGCACAGTTGAGGAAAGCTAAATTAAATTTTCATGTGCTTTCTATTTGCATGATTAGCAATATTCCCCAATTTTTTAAATTGCTAGAGTTGCCAAGAGTATCATTATTATCAGAAGGTCATTGTTCTAGATAAGGAAAAAGTACATATTAAGTAAGGTTTTTCTCTGAAGAGTTTATTAAGTAAATGTGTAAAGGATTTGGGGATAGAAATGGGACATTTAAGCAAATAGTCACAGTAGTACTTTGTGTGTAGTCTTAGATGTCAAATTAAAGCTGCATAACAATTAGTTCTAAGTAGCAAAGAACAAAAATAATCTACTTTCTCTTGCGTATTATTATGTTTCATGCCCAATTCCATGCAGTGAATTCTAATTTCTGAAAAGTTAGTGCCAGGTCTGCCGGGGTAGTGATAAAATACTGTTGCTAGAGTATCTGTACAGGAAAAGCATTTAATTGCATTTTATGTGTTTTGCAGACAAAAGACTTGACAGATACCTTGATAGATAATATGTCATCCTTGACTTGCCGTCCTATGAACCAAGCTCAAGTTGCATCTTCAAACACGTTCTCTTCTGTTCCTGCTATGGGTGTTGGGATGGGATTTTCATCACCCATTGACAACACAAAGAGAAATATGACAAACGGACTTAACACAAATATGGGTTTTCAGACTGCTGGATTCACCATGGGAGCAGGTCTCGCCACTCAAAATTTCTTCAGTGGTCCCAGTGCAACAGGAGCAACCAAGATGAACATTGTACCACCTGCCAATATGCCAAATTACAGTCCTATGAATGCTGCATCTGCAATGTCTCCACTGACACAACAAAACAGACCCCCAGATATGTCTGCTTTAGATAATCTTTTTGGTCCTCAAAAACCCAAAGTTAGCATGAAACAGATGGCTCAGCAGAAATCAAGCCAGTGGGTTAATCAGTTTGTGCCACCGCCTGGGTCCCCGAACACGAGCAGTACAGCCTTGGGACCTCAGATGAACATGATAGGACAGCCGGGCTTTGGGATACAGGGTAATCCTTTCTTTTCTCCTCAGAACTTCGCACAACCAGCAAACACAATGGCAAACAGCAGCTCAGCTAGTAATGACTTAAAAGATCTTTTTGGGTAAAATGTTTTGTTTTCTTCTTTCAAAGATTGATGAAATTTGGATCATGGGTAAGCTGATTAACATCTTGTTTTGATTAGTAAGAGCATGACTTGGGGAACTTTCAACCCAGCAAAGTAAAGACTTTTGGACAGGAAAAAAGACTGATGTTGCATTCACCTGGTACTGCAGTGGAATTGTGTAAGTGCAAAGTCATCTTACACGCTAAAGATTTCCTGTCTCTTTACCAGCATGAGAGTGCTGAAGATAGGATGCGTATATTCAACTGAAAAAGAAGTGTATCGGAATTATTCAGAGGTGAACTCAGTCAGCTCCTGTGAAATGTCCTACAAAATTTTGTTTCTTAAGTTCAGCAAAAATGCTTAGGGGATAATGACGTTAGTGGATGCAAACCTGGAGAATTATTCATGTTGCCTGAATTTGTCAGAAGCTGTCATTTTGCCCTATGACAGTTTGCAAAAAGAAAATTCTGACGCTGGCCCAAAGATTTTGATAGCCAAATTATACAGAGGGAAGTCTAACCAAGAACTGTGGACAAGACTAGGAAGAGAGCATATTTTGACTTTCTTCTCTCATGTAAGGTAATGTAATGAATGTGGTAGTAAACTGTAACAAGATTCATCAGGCATAAGAAGTTGTTCTAAAATTTGGTTCAAGTTTGGGACAGAGTAAGAACACTGCTTCAAAAGTTGTGCTGGTTTACAATCTCCTTTATAATACCAGATCCTTGTTACAAGCCCCATAGCAAAAGCAACATACCACTTAAGCAGGATTTTTAAATACATGTGGTGATTTAATCCCATTTACAATATATTCCATTGTTTTGGCTAATAGGATACTGCTTCTAACTGATGTGTAAAAAGAACAATTGTAGTTACGAAACCTCACAAAATGAATGTAAATGTAAAATTCACATGTTGACTGCCCCAACTGTGTAACTAAACACACGTTACACAGTTACACAGAAATATCTTGAATTAATTAATAATTTTTGGCTCAATTGAGAAGATGAAAAAGGATCGCCTTATACAAGTTGCACAGGGTTGTGTGAAAAAGCAGACTGCCATAAATTGCCTTGACTGAACTATTTCATTTTAATTTTGTTTTAAATCAAGTCCTTATGAAGGATAGGTTGACATGAAGTGATTTCTCAACTATGGATTTGTAAGCTCTAGAATATACGATAAATACACAGGTATTTCAGATCCTTTTTATTGTATTACTCTAAATTCAATAAAGGTCTCCAGAAATCCAAATAGTAGTTTCTTCTACTTCCCGGAAGGTGTATGTTCAGCTTGCCCATGATGGAATCTCTGCTCTGTCAGATACTACTGTTGGGTTTTAACTTTTTTTTCCTAAGAACTTCAAGAGCTTTCTTACCTAATATTTTGAAGACTATAAATGGTTATTTTGAGAAGGAAAGAACTAGTTAACTTTTTTATGGAAAGCTTACCTGCTTTATTTTTCAAAGCCTTTCACTGAAGAAACTCTTCTTTCATTTGCTGCTTAAGAAACCAAAGGGCCTTATGCTGTAAATATGACTTGTATTTTGTTATACTTCCACAGTTCTAAGCAGTAATAGCATTAAGCATATTTCTTAAAGAATCCTTTATGTATCATAGCTGCTGCGTTAGTCCTATTATTTTAAAATACCTGGGACCAATGAATTTGTGGTCTAGAAAACAATACCTAACACATTGTGATGCTTATGTGCTGTTAATATTCATGGTAAGCATTGTAGGTTATGTTAAAATATCCATGTCAATTTAATACTAGAACTTTTGAACTGTTTAAGTTCATTTATGGTTGCTGGCACTCCATACTCTCAATCACACTACTGTCTTCTTTTATGTCAACTCTTGAAAGCTGTGTTTTGTTAGGATAACCTAAGGCAAGCCTTTGAAGAATTGCTTGAATCTGTATTCCTCTAAATTATTTGGAAAATAAGTTTATATTAAAAGCAACATCTCATAGGACTCTCAAATGTATTAAATTAATACATCTATGGCAAAGGCAGTCTTAAAAGTCAGTGTCCTGACCTGGTGTTGCAGTCACTGATCTCTCTGGACTGGGAGTTTTTCATAACTGGATTTAGTTAGTTTAACCTGTTGCAGGGACAGTTAAGTGAAAAAAATTGATCTGATTTCATGTACTAGACCTCCTAAACTGTGTCATTTGGGGTATGTGCTTTTGGCATGGGCTGTACGAGAACACAATCTGTTTTGTAAGAACGAAGTGAAGAAAATCCTACAGGTTTAAATTAAAAGAGGCTCTTTTATGAAGTGGTAATGCAATGGAATAAGGTCTTTATCTGACTCAAGCAATAGGACTTTTTTCCATTTATATTTGGGAGCATAATTTTGGTTTCTCTTTGCTGCAGTTTCCAGAATGACCAGAGTAGAACAACAACAAAGAAATCTGAAAAGGGTACTTATAAAAGCTCTAACAAAATTCTCTAGTTACTAAAAAGCTGGAAAAGATAACTGTATTTAAAATGAGCGAGTCCAATCCCTCTTCCACATAGATGCTTCCTGCTTAGGATGTCAGGGAACTCAGTGTGTGTAAAGTTCTCTAATTACTTCTTAAAGGAGAGGACTTGCAAGAGGTAAGTCACCATGGCCATGTGCCACTTGGCTCCTGCTACAATAGGTTTTCTTTAGTGAGCCTTGTCCAATTGATCTCTCCACTTACAAGTCATCATTCTGAGGCCCTGCAAGAGGCTGGAAGATTTGTGTTGTGGCCAGAGTGAATTGTTTGAGAGCAGTGATTTTGCTTCACATCCAAGTTGGTTTTTGGGACAGAGGAAAGGGAAGGGACAATGTTACAAAATGCAGGTATTCCAGAAGCCTTCTATGTCTGAACTTGGATGGAAAGCAGTGTTACATCTAGCTTGGCCTGAAGCAGAGGGTCTGCCTAGTCCTCATGTAAAGTAAAATGGAGAACACAGGTTTGAAATTGATACCTGATTAAGAAATTACAAATGCTGTTAATGAAACAGTAGCCTGGTAAAAAATAAGTTCTTTACAATGCCTTGAGCAAGACTGTAAATTACACTAAATTTCTGCTCTTTGTATTTAACCTAATTTAAAGGAAAAAATGTGGAAGCCTGTCAGGTTATATCATCCCAGCCTCTACCCTGTGTACCCACAAGGCTCACCCACTGTGAGCATATCTTCATTCTGCTGTGGAAATGAGAACAGGGTCTGGGCTGAAGTGGCCAGCCCACCTAGTTTACATTCATTTGTAAAGGGGAGGTAAAGGGAAGGGAATAAGTTCCTATTCTTTAAGTGATTTGTCTATATTATATTTACTACAAAAGGAGAAGCTAAGTGAAAATAGCTGCACATCTTACATCAGTTGTGCTTTGACTGCTCTGGTGTATGCTGAATGAACATGACTGCACCAAGATATCAGGGTTTTCCCCATTACAGCTGTTGGTTCCATTTGGGTTTAAGTATGAAAGTCTCTGAAGCATCCTCTCAAAACTCAGTCACAGAAAGCAAACTAATCCTGCCAGAGGGAAGGATTGTATTAGAGTTTTGAAAAACCTTCTCTATTTGGGCTGATGGAGAACTTTCAAACTGCTGAGTTTCAGATTAGCTTAGAAACCCCTAGTTCTGACTCTTGAGAGAAACTGGGAGTGAAATGGCACAGGTGTCACTGGAGGAGGGAACCGATCTTCTGTTTGTTTTCATCACTCAAGTGGTGTGAATAAGGAACAGAACAACCCTTGGAACCCGCTTATGCAGGAGGGCAGCAGTACCAGAGGAGTCTTTTGAAAGGTAAAGGAGTCCACCAGTTATTTGGGAGATGGGGAGAGAAATGTTACTGGGAACATGGGAACAATGCCCTAGTTTGTTTTCATGAAGATACTATGTTCTCCTCACTGTGAATAAGAAATGTTGTGGGGAAGTTGTGGCCTTACACAGGTGTTGAGTACCCCAAGTAAAAGGCTGAATTTTTGTATGTGTAGGTGCACAACATTTCAAGCCTTATTCTTTAAAACTTTCCTTTTCTGTTTTGTCTTTTTAGCAACAACTGTTTCACATTTATGTGGAACCTTAACGAATACCCTGATGGCCTTTTAAAGTAAGAAAAAATGTATGTTGACCTTTGTATTATAACCCCTGTGTAATGTTATCTATGTCTGTAGATAGATAAATGTGATTATATTATAGATTTTAGGATTTTTGGATTTTTCAGTTCAACTGTACCAAAAAAACAGAAACTAAATGAGAAGTTAGATTTGAATCAAATTCCATGAAGTTTCCATACAGGCTAAGAATTATATGATACCTACCTATTATAAATATACATGCTTAGTCTGCCGACATCTGTGTGACTTGAGCAGAAAAGGAAAGTTTTTAAAACATAAGTTTATGAACACTGGATCTTGCATTACAATGAAGTTTTTGGACTTTAGAGTGACCTTTGCTTATTGATTAGGGGTTTTTTTATTGGGGATGGGTGGGATATTGCTGATTTGTGCCATTTCCAATGAAAGAAGCCCAGGGAGGGGGAGTACAGAAAAAAAATGCCCTGTTGTATATGTAATCCCTTTTTTTCTTTGTTAAGAGATATGCTGCATTTTATATATTCATTGTGAACTTTTCCTTTGAAATAGCTGTGAAGAAACTTATCTGGTGAATTTCAGATGAGTTAGCTGATTTTCAAATGAGGTTCTGCTTTGTACTTTACTTTCCAATAGGTTTTGACTGCTCTGCAATGAGATTACACAAGGCAGTAAAACCTTGGATTCATACACCAAATCCTTTTGCCTTTCAGGCCACACCGTTGTATCAACATAACAAATAAGCCCCGAAGTTGTATTGTCTTTAAGTTCTCTGAAACAGGTCTAACTGCTGTACAGATTTCTGAGATGAAGCTGTAAATCAAAATGTGTTATAGTGAACTCAGGCCTTGTGCAAAATATTTAATACTTGTTTATTTGTCTAATTGTACAGTCTCTGTACTAGTGGCAGTTTTATGTTCTGATTGTAAAACATTAAAATTCTCATGAGATTTATAAAGTGATATTATTGTTGTGTCAGTCGTGATTCATAAATAGAACTGTCATAGCATGGCATTAGTGTATATCTGGTTTATTGGACAGCTCTTCAAAACCAAAATTACTCTTGTATCAACTTTTAGATCAGTTACTTTAAAGCTATGTAAAAGGTACAGTGACAGTTTTGAGAAATACATACCACTTTGTACTCTGAATTAGGTTGCCTATGGAAATAAATGAACTTTTCATATTTTCATGTTGGAAGATACTTTTTTAGAAAACTTTTTCCCTGTGCATTTTGTTTGAAATACATTTTATCCCATGTACTTTTGACTTCATTTCTTAGAGATTGCTGTCCAGATATTTGTAAAATGTCATCACATATTGCCTTCATGCAATGGATGAAAGTTTTAGGGAAAAACTGTTGCACTACATGCCTCTAAATTTAGCATTTATTTTTTCTAAGCCCACGCTGGGATTCTGATGACACACAGTGACCTCAATTTGCATTTTCACAGCTCATTGACCCAGAAACCAACCCTTTCTCTAAACCTGAGTTTCAAGATGCACTGCTTTGTCAGGTTAGAGTTTGCCAGCACTCTGAAGGAGTGTAGTTCTGTTTTTTGTATGGTATAAATTGTTCCCTTACAACACATCTGACCTGCTTAGAAGCATAATTGTTGGCTGGAGATGGTGTGGGAGAAAAGAGTAAAAGAACAAAAGGATAGATTAAGTGACAATGGAAAGGTAGCATCAGGTAGCTTCAGTTCTCACTTTGTTTTCACTTGCTGAGGATGGCAGCAGCCCCATTCCTTCCACAGCTGTATCCATGAAGTGAGCACAGTCCTGTCATACTCCAGCCCCCTCCTGAGAAAGTGCCTGCCTTAAGTTGCTCAGCAATTCACAGCCCAGATCTGCCTGGTATGTCCTTCACCTTGTAATGTTCTCTTTGTCTCTCCGTTTCTGGATATTGGTAGGATCCATAATTCCTGCCTGTTTCTTAAGCAAGAAGGTTTCAAGTGCTGAAATCTAGATATTCTGGGTTGGTTTATTGTGGTGTAAAGTTGACATTTTCATAAACTTTTCCATTAATTCAGATAGCCTAAATCTTCAAACAAGGAAAGCTGGAGATCTATGCAGCCTATTTTTCTTTGCCTGGAATCCTTTGATGTTGGCAGCTAATTGTCTGTGTTTCATCAGTTAAATATCTCTAGTCCCACATTTAGATTTGTCATACACCAGAACTTAGGTTAATCTTTTTTATATCAGTGTTTGTAGAGCTGTGTTACCAGCTGAAGAGCTGCAGTTGCTCAGAAGATTGGAAAATGGCTCATGGGGTAACAAGGTAGATTCTTATTTCCTGTGCCAAACTGACAAAGCAGGAATTCAATTTACACTCCTATCCCCATGCACAAATCCAAGAGCAGCTGAATAAATACTAGCTATTCAAGCTCTAAAAAAATTTAAGTATTCTAGACATAAAATTTAAACTCCAGACTTAAAAAAAAAAATATTTTCTTTTTTCCTCTGTAGGACACCTGCCTATGAACTATACTATTATGGTTCTAGTGCAGTTTCTTCGTGCAAATTAAGGCAGTTGTGGATGTGGAATGATTGGAAACTTAGAAATGGTAGAAGTTTAATGACCTACCTATATTTACATACCAGTTTTTAAGGGTTTTGTTTTTTCATTCATCATTTTGCTTGTGCCTTAATTATTATTTGGCTTTTTTTTTTCATGGAATTTTAAAAATGCACCTTTTGCACAACATTCAAAAGACTAGGTTTTACATTCT
Source organism: Orthonyx spaldingii (assembly GCA_013397795.1). Lineage (NCBI taxonomy): Eukaryota > Metazoa > Chordata > Aves > Passeriformes > Orthonychidae > Orthonyx > Orthonyx spaldingii. Next base: position 729,099 of record VZTJ01006239.1, on the reverse strand, counting down.
CCTGCACTAATCAGCCAAGGATAATCAAAGAAGAATCTTCATTTGTAACTGCATCAATGAAAACATTTTTATCTTTACCTGAGAACCAAGGGGTTTGGGAGCTGAAGTCACAACACAGGCAGCATTTGTTCGTGTCAGTCTCCGTGTCTCCTTGATGCAACCTAATACTTGTAAGAGTAAACAAAATAAAAACTTTGAAGAGCTTGTTTTCAAGCAGGTGACTTTAGAACCAAACACCACACAGAAGAATAACCGCTTATTTTCTGAACAGAAAAATCAAATAGTGGAGCCTAGAATTGCAAAAAAACCCTAGAACTGCAATTCCTGCCCTTGCCATGCTGATGAAATAAGCACTTACCTAGGGCACCAAAACTATGAATAAGTATTTTAGCCAATGTCACAGCAGTGATTTCAAATTTGTAAATAAGAAAAGTGCTAATGGAGCAATCAGATGCATCTGTAGTTACAGCAGTAAATTTCATTTGAAGAATCTATCCTAACTTGGCACCAGATAGATATTTTTATTATTTTTATTTTTTAAAAATTGCTAGAAATAATCATGCCTTACAATGATTGTATCTTAGAAAATCAAAGCAGGAGAGTCAGGAAAAAGTAAAATTACACTAGAATGTCATTTGCATACTTTCCTTGTTAAACAGGAACTTTAAGTGGAGCCCTTCCCCAAATAGCCTTATGCTACAAACCCCAGCTTCACTTGCCTACAAAATAGAAAAAAATAAAAAACAATTGAAAATATTTGTAGAACTACATACAATTTTGATGCAAGCTGTGCTCAAAGTCTTGATCTGTTGTATAAAACTAGCAAGTAGTTTTGTATGTGAATTTCTGACTTGATAGATAGTAAATGTAATTTCTGCAATCAGAGTGAATTCAGTATAAAATACTGATATATTTTCATCATTATTCTGTGCAAGATTAAATTACTGCTTATCTGTTTTGTTTTTTTATTATTATCTGGCAAGCAGGAAACTGTTAAAGTAGTTGCCTCTTTTTTTTTTTCAGTTTGATTGCCCATATTAGCTTTATGTTTTCTAAAGAATTCCTTGCTTGATTCTTACTAATTTACAACCATTACAAGTAAAAGATTTGCAATGAAATAGCAAATACCTCTTGCAATATTCTCACAGCCACATTCTGCAAACCAGATCCATACAGCTGAAATTCTTTGATTTAGCAAACACTAAATATTTCTTAAGCTAACCAGATCATTAAATGACTGCTGGGCAGGAAGTGTTTCCTTATTCTGTTCATTACATAGATAGTACAAAGCTGTGATTTCCTGCACATTGCAGAGATTAAGTGAGCGTGTCTTAAATTATGTGTCTCTTCACACATAATTTCCGATTTAACTGAGCTCAATGCCATGTATAGCACTTCCATTGTCAGAATTTCCCTTTGGACTATGTGCCTGCTATTTTTCTAGGCCCTTTCTGGTGCAGCCATTTTTTGCATCTGCTTTCTCCTTGATTTTTTCCTGCATCAGTGCTCCCAAGCAGCGAGTGCATGGCTGTGTAAAGTAGTAGAAGGGCAACAAAACTCAGGGGCTTCTGACAATTTCTTTTTTCTGGTGATGCTTGGTAAGGGAATGCTGAATTTATGACAGTGACAGCCTGAATTGTGTGCCTGTTGCTTTTCAGCTGGAGATTATTGCTGTATCACAAGGGGCTGCAGAAGGGAACCTAACATGAGGCTCTGCATCTTGGCTTGATGGCCCAGCTCTGGCAATCCGATGGACTGGGCTGATGAGTAGGCATCTGTTTCCCTTTTGTGTATTCTACAGGCAGTGTGAGCCTGAAGTAGAAATGTTAAAAGCAGCTGCAGGTAAGTGATCCAGAGGGTTACTGAATCCAGATGCCAGAGTGATACAGGAACCCTTTGCTGCAGAGAGGCAGAGTTCAGGGAATTGCAGAGGAAAAAAAAAAACAAACCAGAAGGAGGAAGGACAGTGGAAACTTTTGAGTAACTTGTAGCAAAAAGATTTCTAAAAACATCAAAGCTGTTCCTTACTGATAGTGACAGACTGTAAAAGTTTATGAGATGTTAATTTCAAAATGATCTGTAAGATACACTAAATCTGCCATAAGGTGTCACTATAACCCAAGGAACTGTCAAATAAATTTCAGTATAGAAATGTTCTTATCCAGCTACAAGACTTTCCTTATACAACTTTGTGAAAGTAAAAAAGGATGTATTTTTAACAAACTGTATCCCTGTAGGCACAGAAATCATCATCAAGTATATCTGTATTAGTGCAATGGTGTAGAAACTGTCCTTTTTTCTTTTTGTGGAGAAACAGACATACTTCACATAGGAACTTTCCACATAGAAATGCTTTAAAAGCCCTCTTACAGGATAAGGTAAGAAATGAGTACTTAATGAGCGGTTTTCGGTAAGGAAAATTATAAATAGAAATTCTGATTTCCATTATTGTTTTATAAGTTATTAGCATCCCGGGAGCCACTATTTTTATTTTGTGTCCAACTGTGATCAATTGTCTTTCCGACCAGCAATCTGATCAAGAAGCAGAAACGAGAAACTAAAGACAAATTTTTTTAACCATTTGGAATTAGTGCTGCTTTTACTGCAGTTATCAGGGAAACAAACATAACATCTGAAAATTTGATTTGGGCTGACTCAACACAAAGCATTTTTACCTGGCAGGAAAGCACTCAGTTCTCATATATGGTAAAATAGAAATCAGGATTCTGAAGTCTTTGAATCCATCTTCATTTATGGCAGATAATTGTAGATGAAAAGCCATAGGTTTCAATATCTGAAGGACCAGATTGATCATTTACTATAAACCCTTGTATAACATGGGATCCCAGGTCACCTCTTTTATCTTTGATACCAGATGCTGTAGATCTTGAAGGCTGTATGCCTACAGTACCCTCGTTTTTCTGTAATGTTACAATGACTTTTACAGGTGCCAATAGAAATAGGGTCTCCAGTCCACCAGACACTATAAAATACAAAGGAAGAATTGGCTTCAGCCTAAAGTTTCATGCCTAACAATAAAATAGGCTTGTCACCTGAGTGGACCTTTTAGGCACTACCTAAGGACATGATTTAGTGGTGGACTTGGCACTGCTGGGTTAACAGATGGACTTGATGATCTTAAAGGTCTTTTTCTGAAAGAATGATTTCATGATTCAATGAAATCTACCAGACAACTTTTACCAAGGCCTTGTTCTTTGGCAACATATTGTCAAACTCACAGTGCTGTAAACATGAAATTCTGTCATCACTAAGGCCTATGTGCAGATGAAACCAATATTCATTATTTCTGCTTCATTACTTTTCTCCATTTGGAAGAAATGGAGACATTTAAAACTTTCAAAGAGGCTTGATTCTGAAACATCAAAATGTTTCAATTCAATTTAATTTTAAGAAATCTTCAAATGGGAAGAGTGGTCACTCAGGATTTTCTAGCCTTTTAGCTCTCGGTAAGAGCTGAAAAGGCAAAGTCACCTCTGTTTAACAAAAGAAGGTTCCTCCAAGAGCAAGCTGTGATCCAAAAATCATCTCACAAGCACCAGGGATGTGATCACATGGCGTTGAAATGAAAAGAAACTGATTAAAAATTGACAAAGTTATTCCTGTATATTTCCACTGGAGGACCCCAACAGCCTTTGGTTATTGTTAAGGTTGATCACTCAGCACAAAGTGAAGCATCTTTATGTTAATTCAACAGAGACACCAAAAGGTTAAATGGGCCTTCCCAGGATGTTAGAGTCAGGGCGTCAATTACTGTGATAATTAAATATTTGTAAAAAGTTCAAAAATTTATATTTTACAAGTATTGGGAGGAGTGGCTGCTTCCAAGACAATCAGCACATGAAATGTGTATGCTATCTAGTCTCCACTGAAACCAGTAGCAAAAATCTCTTTTAAATGTGGCAAAGACTTTACCCTGTCCATTATGCTGAGGAATCATCGGTAGGAGTAGCATAAAGATGGTTTGTCGAGGCTTTTCAACAAAAGAAATAACTGTAACAAATTAGATAGCCTCTAGAAACTACTTGTAGAAACTACTCTTCCACATAGGTTTATTGCTACTTCTGATATTTGCATGCTTGGTTTTCTTACTCTGAATCAAGCCCTGTGTCTGCAAGGCACACTATTGTTAGGAAGGCACATCTCCTGTATGTGCACTTGGCCAGTTTCAAGTTTTCTTGCAACTCACTTTACTCTTGAACACCTGAGGTAATGATGGTACATGAGCCCACAGCAGTGGCTGTCTGCATGCTGGTTTAGGTCTGTATTGGGTCTAAAATACAGTTTTAATACACTTACTAGTGGTCTTTGGGTATAGGAGTCTGTAGTTTCAGTAGTATCTACAAGCTATATGAGCCATATAGTTTTAATTTTGCAAAGTATTTCTTTGCAAGTGCAGGCAAATGCTGTGTCTTGAACCTAGCCTCCAGCTTGCAAACAGCAGACTTACAATGAAATGATATAATACACTGTTTTGAGAGGGTCTGAGATAGCAAAAGGAGAATCACAATGTGATACAATTTCTGAAAAATAAAACTAGGGCATAGAGTTAAAACAGGAAAGAAAAAAGTAGCAGCAATGATGGCTGGGTCCATAAGGGCTATCATATTAGGTTTTATTAAAGAAGAAAGGGTTCCTCAGCTGATGCTCCAAAATGTGTGTTGGGATTAGTCACATAGGTATTGCCGTGGCCTCATCCAGTGCATTCTGGTTGGGAATGGGGTAGTGGCCCTGTGGATGGTGACCCAGCAGGAGTAGGGCACTGCAAAGCTGCTGTGACAGTCTCTGCAGCAGTGTTTTGGAATCCGGGCAGTTTGCTACTCTGTGAGCCTGAGGAGGAGGAGGAAGCAGAGAAGCAGCACTGTTCCTGTCGAGCTGCCTTCCTGCAGAGAAGCAAGAGTAACACACTTTCTTTAGACCCTAGAGAAAGGGGCAGTGAGTTTCAAAAGGAGCCACTGCTGCAGCACTGCAGATGTGCAAGCAGTAAAGGATTGCAAAGAGTAAAGAGGAAGGAGAGAGGAAACCTGCTGTGAGAAATGTGTAATTCTGTTAATGGCGAGACAGTGGTTATTGCTAATGAGAGACCCCTACACCCACAACGGGAATGGACCCTGCCAGGGGCCAGCCAGGATATATCTTTGAGGGAGCCACTTGAATCATTCCCAAATGCATGGAGGACAGACTTCAGACATAGGTGCTAAATGCAATAGAGAATGTGTGGATAAGTGAACAAAGCACTACTTTTCAGCATAACTCCTTTCTTGTGTCTGCTCTGTGCTCTCTTTATCCGAACCAGGACCAGAAGCCCAGAAAGAAGGGCAAGATAAAACCCTTTTTCCCCACAGCTGCTGGGAGGTATGGGGTTTGAACACCACTTTCCAACCTGAGTTCCAGTCTTCCAAAGTGAATTCCTTGCACTGGAGTTTGGAGTTTTGTTCTTCCATGGTTTCAGGTGTTCACCTGCCATAAGAGCATTCAGGAAACTATCTTAAATGCCAGCACATACATGTTTGTTTACATGGAAGACAATTTCATTATGTAGTTTGATGAGTATATATTCCTAAACCCTCTGGTGTCTGGCAGTTGGCCTGCTGGGGTTCATTTTCTGTGTGCCTGGTGAAAATTGGAGAGGCTGCTTTAGTGCATCCATGTGATTGTGTTAGGCCTTTCCATAATGGTGACCTTGCTGCTTTGCCTGCCCACACACCCCAAAGGTAAACCAGGGCTAAGGGTCTGGCGTGAGAAACCAGGAGGAATTTCTTCCTTTTGCTCAGTGTGGAGATGGCCAGATTCAAGCCTGAGCAGAGTGAGGAGGAGGAGGAGATGCAGCTGCTCCCAGGGCAGCGGGACATGCTGCAGGGAGAGTTGCTGGTCAGTCTGTGAGTGGTCAGTGAGAGCAGTGTTCAACCCAACTAGACAGAAACACACTCAGAGAAGCCCTGCTAGAGGCATGTGGGTAGGTGGTGCTGGGATCTGGAGATACCCATGTTTTAAATGCTTGCTATGGCAGAACTGTCTGCAAGGACAGCGTAGGCTGTGCTGAGCCAACACTTCTCTACATCACATGAATTATTCAAAGAGGAGAAAGAAACTGTAACCAGTGCTGCAACAAAAGAGACTGCAGCAAAGCCAAACTCTCAGCTCCTAGGCATGGTCCCTCTCTTCTTCCCTCCTGGTTCATACCAGGAATAGAGGATTTCAGTGAAAACTGCTTGCTTGCCTCACATAACCCTGAGGAAGTGTATTTTCCAACATCGCCTTCCTCAAAGTGGAGCTGGGACAATCCAGACGTTTGGTGTTTGTATTACTGAGACTTCTAAAACCCAGAGACTGGGGGCCCATGCAAGGAGCCAGGAGAGAAATGGAGTGGTGGATGGATAGTCCGTGCACTGCTTTGGCCCAGATTTACATACCACTCAAACCTATTCATTCAGTTCAAACACCCAAATGAGGAGTGAGTTTTTGTAAGTGAAAACAACTGAGATCCAGTTTGTTTCTCTGGAGGGATTGCTTTCTGGCATTCTTTTTCCTCCTCTCTCTCTGTAGAGTCTGGATAGACCAAGCTCTGAACAGAAGCTGGGGGGAAAGTGTGGCCCCTGAGCCTGGAAGGATAAGGACAGTGTAGGGCAGGAGGGAGGGACCAGAGCCACGGCCACTGGCTCAGGGACACCAGGTGGCCTGTGGCAGAACAGGAGCTGGGGTTGGTGGGTGGGCAGCTGCCTGCCCTCCACATGGCAACTCTCAGCTGGGGACTTCCAGGGGAAATCAATTCTTAATTTGCTGGTGGCCTGATGAGGCACTGACAGGTCCTTAATTTAACTTTTCTTGTAAGAGTGAGGTAATGTGCCAAATACAAAACTCTCCATTTTTCAAACCATCTACAAGGTTTCTGTCTTCCCCCTCACCTAAAGGGAGGGGCTGACAGGAGAGGGAATATATGAAATAATTTGGGTATTTTTGATTTTTTCTCTCTTTTTTTTTATTTTTTACTTGTCCATAACCCAAATCCAGTATCTGAGGCCTTGCCAAAAGCAGAAATTCTTCGTTTTACTCCAGCCAACATGCAGGCATGATGTGTGTAGTGGTGGACTGCATTTCCACAAGAGTTTTCATTAAGTTCTTTCTGCCATGTTGGGAAAAGCATGTTGCCGTCATGAAGTCACACTGAGTAGGACTGGTTCACCTCTTCAATCCATGTTGTGTTTCAAGAATGGAATAGATTTAATTTACGGCTGGTCTTCCATTGCTTATTCAAACAGCATTGCACCAATGCACCTCCACGTCTGTCTGCCCAAGGGCCCAGCAACATCAATAATAAAAGACCAGGCAGGGGAAGGCAGCTTTGGGTTCAAACCAGCAAGTGCGTTGGGGTAGGGGGCCTCCCTGGGCAGGGGGTACACAGTGAAGGGGAACTGTAGCTTGCAATAATTCCCTCCCTGCAGAACGGACTTGTAAATATTTAATAAACTTCTGGCCCTTGCCACAGATGAGGTCTTATTAGCGAACTGGAGTGGCTTGAGGACAGGTATTGTGTCTGTTACTATAGCACCACCTTGCACAGGATCTCGGTGCGAAAGAGGCAGGGGAGGGAGGGAAGGAGGGAGGGAGGGATGCTCTGAGGATAAGCCCCAGCGAGCCAGCCTGAGGTTCGCCTGTGGAGCAGGCAGCACGTCCTGCCCAGGGACGCTGGCCCTCAGCAGCACCTCCAGCTCGCCAGCTGCACCCCGGACCGGCTGCCCCGCACAGGTACCGACCAAGCAGCGCTGCTCCAAGTGCCACGCCGAGTCCTTGAGTGCTTCTGAGGGGGCTTCGCTCCACAGCTTTTCCCTTCTGGCTTTGGAAGACTTGACTTTTTATTTTTATTATTATTTTTTTTACCTGCTCCTTTCTTGAGCAACTGGTTGTTGTTGCAGAGGTCAGCGAGGGGACTGGCGGAGGCTCCCAACTCTGGCATCAGGAAATATGACAGCAGAAGTGAATGCTTGTTAACGCAGGGGATCTACTGAAGAAAACAAAATGCCTTTCAAAGGGCTTAGGTCACTGAAAGAAAAATTTTTTAACCCAGGAAAAGAAGAGGTGAAGAACACCATTAGTGACTCACTGGGGAATCTGAGAAGGTAAAATCCAATAGAAAATTCCTAGACAGATCCATTGATTCATTTTATTAAGAGAAATGCAATATAGAAAAAATGTATTAACATAAAACAGAATATAGAGTTACAAAATTAATATCTAAGCTCAGAGAGTGAGACACCTTCCTGTAAGACAGAAGATGTAAAAGGCGCAGTTACAACAGTATATGACTGTAGATCATAGAATATTTATATTACACAAAAAAAGGTGAAAATAACTTATGAAATAATGTTCTAATATTAAAAAGAGCTGGAAAAGATGTTTAATTAAAAAACTTTTAAATAATTAAATATGAATAATTCTGTGGTTTAGCTTGCATGAGAAAAAGCAATAATTTAATGGGAATTAACACTCCCAAGTGATGCCACTCTTGAAACTAGATTTAATATTTCTAAATTACAGGTTTAGGGACTTTTAAAACTTGTTCCAAATCAGCAAGAGAAAATGTATTCAATAGAGATGTGTATGTGTGTGTTTACTGAGGCTAACAAATTAGAGAATAAGGAGAAGCAGCTGTTTGCTAACAAAAGCAGAAAAAAGATTAAAGATTTTCATCGTAACCTGACAGTTGTATGAACCAAGAAATGAAAGATTTTTATTTTTAGACAAATGAAAATCTGATGTAACAAATGACCAGTTTCATACTGGGAAAGATATTTAAATAGAAGATTATTTCTGTTAGTAATGGCTATTGACAACAATTATTTGTGTAATCAATAGATGAGACCCAGAGGGGTTAGTGGCATTTCTTCCATGCTTGATGTTGTGTTTTAAATTTTTGTGTGGATCAGGCCAACATTTTAATTGAAGGTGTTTCTAGTGACTGAATTGTATTTGCTTTCATATTGACCCCTTTGCCTTCCATTGGGAATGCTATTTTGAGTCAAGAAATAGTCCTTGGCATATCTAAACAAGCCTTTGATCACAAGAAAACATGGAAGAATTTACATATATGATAGTACAGTATATACACTTTTAACAGTTTCGTAATAAACACTGGTAGATTGCAGTTACTCTATTTCTGTATAGTGAACAGAGTATGTGTGTTCTACACAGTTTCTACTTAACTTTTTTTTAATTTACAGTGTTACTGATGAAGCCTGATGTTTTTCTTTTTTTACTCTTACAATACTCTACAGTAATTCCAGGGAATCTGTTCATCTTTTAGAACATTGAGTTAAGTCATTTATCCAATGATACGTAAGGTTTGTATCTAGTGAATACGTGATACGGCAGTGCACCAGGTTCACTTTAGATTATGTAGCTTGCTCTCCTTTTGTAGCCATGTAGCAAAGATGTCATGCTGGTTCCTACACAGTTGATAGTACAGGCAACCAACTTCAGCAACACTGCTCCTGAATCAAATTAACCCAAATATCACCAGAGATACAAGAAAGTTTGCTGAACTTAATTATTTTCTGTTTTAAACATAGGTATGCCATAGCCTTCCTTAGATGTACCAATCAGTAGAGGAAATAATCCAAACTATAAAATCTTTTTACTATGTCTGCAGTCAGATCTAAGTAAGAATTGCTGCAACTTGAGCACTCTTGTAAGAAAGATGCAAACATACTTGAAAGTCTCCATAAATGAATGAAATATGCATATTTTTAATTTGAACTTCATTCTCTACAGCTTAGTCTACAAATGAAAGCATACACTTGTGTTTTTACATGGTGGTACATATACCTATATACCAGCTGCAACCTCAGCTTTGCTCTTCATCCAATCCTACTGGCTTCAACGTGGTGTAAATTAGCGAAGAATTTGGTTTCTTTTCTAGCATTTGAGTGATGTTGAATTACATTAACGCACATCCTTGCTTAGGCCTCCAAGTGTGATTTCACTGACTGTGGTGTGTTGATGTCAAAACTGGCAAAGTGGGTAAAAAATATGTTTTAGCTTTGGTAAATATGACTGGTCTATGCCTTCCTGTCACATTTCCTCTGTCTTACAAACAACAGAGCAGACCCAGAAGCTGATGCCTGGCAAGAGCAGCTGCTCCATAGCAACTGTCCACAGTCCAGCCCAAGTGCTAAAGCACAAGCAGCACAGAGCAAGTTACTGCCTCCTCACAGCTGTGCTTGTTTGGTGGGCACTGCAAAATAAGAATCTGCTCACAGGAGGTGACTTTAGGGTGTCTGGAACCTGGAAGGGAGGCAGGGGGGACTGAACTGGGAGACCCAAGGGCCATCTTATCTTTAGGCTGTTGGCAGCAGTCTCATTTGTAAGATCTTAGAAGATGTTTTAGAAAATGTTTTAAATGCTTTGTATAAAATATTTTTAATGCAAAATTGGGGTTTTTTTCTTGATTAATTATATATAGTGGGGCAGCAAAACAATCCAAAACCAAAAAAAACCAAAATGAGAGGATTTCAAGGCTTAGGTGAATGAATATCAGAGTTGTGGCCCAGTAATCCTTATGTTTCCCAGAAAAGAAAGCTGTTCATACAGATCTTCTTGATAGACACAAACACTTGGGTCCTTCTGTGAACTAAGTGTAGTCAAGAAAAAAGTCGAAGACTGAAGTAAGATCTTAGGCTCTGCCCACTCTAAGGATTTCAGGAGTCTTGGACCAGCTGACGGCAACTGTGGGCTTACTGATGAAGTGGGAAGTGTCTAAATGAGTTTACAGCCCAATAATGCCACTTCTAATGTGAAAAGACATATGGGCCATGCCACATGGCTGCTGTAAGAAGTCTGCACCCTGATAGGTGTAGTTCTGGCTGCTGCAGATGTCTTTTGGTGAATTACCCTAAATTATTGAAAACTGCATCTTGAAGCTGGGCGATACACGCTTGCACTGGACAGGGCTCCTCTGACTGTGCTCGATCGTGGCGTTAGTCCTCTCAGATTTTCCCTTTGCACACAAGCAGGGAGAGTTTAGTGCCTCCCAGACCGTGCCGTGCTGTGAACACAGCGTGGGGTGTCCAGACCCAGCTGATTGACGAGTCGTGCCCTTGTGCCAGTGTCAGTGCAAGGGCAGAGTGCACTCGTGCAGCGCTGCGCCGCAGCGCCCCGGGGCACACATCCCTCCAGTGCTCTGCGACTGTGCCCAGGCGAGACTGCCCTGCAGCCCGGGAGTGCAGCACCTGGGAGATGCAGTCCCTTGGGGTCGAGACTTGCCATGAGTGTCATGCAAATGCCATGCAGAAATCAGCAAGAGAGGTCCCATGCCCCTAGTAACCTAAGAGAGTTTGCATGTCTGTACTGGGATTTGGTACCAATGCACCAAATACAGGATTTAGTATGGAAAATTATCACCTGGACAAATCCCTGAAGAGTAAATAAAATCTCAGAAGATTGTATCTGCTTTTGGATTAATGATATTTTTTGATAATCAGGTACAGGTTTCTGAAGGTACGTGGGGGATCGTTGTAATTACTGGATTTGTAGGTGTGAGGTTTGAACATTGTATGTGACTGTGCTCCAGCTGCCTGTGAAAGACTGCAACATCTGGTGAAATCCATTCTAGAGTGTGTTTTAACATGAAAAATATTAACATTTGCCTGTTACTGTAGAATCGATGACTTTTTAATCAAATGAAATTAAATTCTAGTACACCTAATTTATCATTTAAAGAATGAACTAATTCCTCTGTCAAAACCCCCTTAAACGCAGAGTGGTGAACATATATGTGCTCTAGGGATTTTATTTATTACTGATAGGAATTTTTAAAATTTCTTTCATTATTTCAAAATTTTGTATATGCCAGAGTACGCATTCAATAAAAAAGAGAAATTTTGCATACAGTTATTAGGATATTTGGGCACAGAATCTGGATGCAGATATCTTCAAATAACTTAGCTCTTCCTACTTGCCAAGTGTTGTACATTTGCTGAAAAAAGAAAAACCAGATCTGAACATTTTCTGTGCAGGACAATGCACCCCTGCATCTCCTGCCTGAGGCAGATAATTCAAAGACAGCACTGGCCCTGAAGCAGTTTTCTTCTAAGTCATTGGTCTAGTAAAAACTTTCAGTGACACTACTAAAATATATGGATCAATTGGAAGATAAATTTCTCATCATTTCATGGAGTTGCTATATCTTCATTATGCACCTATTCAATAAAATAAAACCAAAAAGCCAGTGCAGACACTGGCTCTGTGAACGTCTGCACTGCTCTAATACCTGTGGTTTTGGACTGCTATTGAAAAATAATTTTCTCCAAGACAAACCTGGTATAGAGTTGTTAACATTTATCTTTGGGGGCAGGAAGTAAACTGCTTGGATTTGGGGTCATGGATCAGTCCTCCACTTGCTTCTTTACTCAGTCAAATACAATAGCAGAATAATTAATTTCTCTGCAGAGACAATATTGGTCCATAGTTCTAGTCCTAGCTCATCACTTTTAGCATTGAATTTGGAGCAGAAGGATGTATTCAAGTCTATCTGAATTGACAGCCAGCTTAAAATGTCCAGATGTTTTGGCTTTGCATGAAGTGTCTAATCTTTGTCAGCTGCCCAAAATAATGCGCCCACTAAAGTCTAACATCTCTCATAAATAGAGCCTGGTAAAGGTACAAAAATTTGGAAAATTGTTAATTGATTTAATTCCATCAATATCTTACTGTTAGAGGAAGACAAATTGTTTCTTCAGGCTTGTTAATAATGCTTTGGAGATGACAACAATTCTGAAAAACAATTATTCAATTGTTTTTTCACGTCCTGAGGTCTTTATTTTTGGTGTCTTATTCTGTTTACACCTATGTCTATTAACACATAGAGCGTGGAATATATAGTGTCTTCTTTTAAAGTGTCTGACTGAATTAGTCTCTGTACTCCCATTTCACTAACAAATGCTGTTTCCCTGCAGGTGAATCATAAGATCTCAATCACCCCCAATAATACCACAGTAAGATCACGTTTTCTGTGTTACCTTGCTTTGATGGAAAGTCTTTGCTCCAGTGTGACAATGAGCTAAGGATCTAACTTTGCAGTCAGCACTGCTTTGAGTAAGGAATTAAATAAAATTATCCCAGGAGTTCCCTTCTGGCCAGAAACACTGTGATTCTAGTATTCTTGAAAATGTGAGGTGATGGGCTGTAGCAAGCTTATTTTCTTTTTGCTAAGACTATGGCTGAAATAATGGGTTTGTGTTGTGATATAAAAAGAAATAATATAGTAAATGATGCACCAGTTAGTACTAGAGCTAAAATGATGAGATGTTTAAGTGGAACTTTATATTGGAAAGATATATTTAAGTGCATGAGAAGCCATACTTACCACCTATATCTGCAAACTCTCTATTGTAGAGCACTATCGATTAGATTATGGATAGTATATTTGACTTACAGCAACTGGGATATCTGTGATTAAACCAGTACTGTCCCAAAAAACCCAACCCAGTCAGATGCAGCCCATCCATGTATGCTCCATCAGCATTTCTTTACATGTGATTTTCATATGGAAAACTGAAGTCCATTGGATGTCAAATACACTCAGCCAGATGTGTGAAAGAATGAAACAAGTTATTCCTTATCAGAAAAGAGTGAATGAAATAATTTTGTCATCTTTCATGGCAAGCTGGGCTTCCTTTAGATTAATTAACCATTCATATTTTCATAGTACTCCATGTAACTTCATGGTAGACACAAAAGGAGCTGGATCCTGAGCTCACTGCTTCAGTGTGATGCCAAAACTGAAAGGCTGCTGATCAAGGCCTCTCTTAATAAAGGCTTAACCATAAGCTCATGGGTATTGTTCAGTGGGCTAGTCACGTATTCACAGCTAGCCGTGTCGTTAAGTGTTTCAGCATGTCAGAAAAACCATACGCTGCATCTAAAAAAATCACTGGAAAGGTAATGTCAGGAAAGGAATTATCTAGCTCTGGTCTGGTGGGTGTGTCTAGTTCTTTCTTACCTCACCTGTTCTACCAGATACTTTGCCTGGTCCTGCAGCATGATGTTCATAGCCCTAATCAGATTGAGAGACCAAATTAATTCTTAATTACACTATCATGCAATTCCAGATTGCATGGAAGTGCCATTTTGCTTAATAAAAATCTGTCAGCTAGATTGCTTGTAGGAAAAGGAAAGGTTGGATATGCAGAGCCTGAGGAGCTGCACTCCTGTGTTAGTTGGTAGCTGATGGGCAACCTCTCACAGGCTGATATGACTGCGTGCCATTTGCTCCTACTCACGCCCCATCCCTGGCACCTTCCCTCCCAGTTCTTTCCAACTGCATTGCAGCTGCCACACCAAATTTGATCCCAGGCAAAGCACTTTCAGCCTCCACTGCTGAGGAATGGTGAATCAACTGCCCAGAAAGTCACTGTCTGCCTTCAGATCTCATTTCATAGTCAATATTTTACACAAAAGGCAACACATTCCATAATGGGCATTGCAGTTCGTCACTTTGGAGAAAACGAAGTCCTTGTAGAGGCAGGATATTTCAGAGAAGCGGGAACACATGAGTCCAAATGCCTCTAGGCAGAGAAAGTCTGGGCCTCTTTTACGTCTTTAACAGGGGCTCTGATGCCAGAGACGTTTCTCCTCTGTAGTACAACACTGATTTTTGTCTCACAGGAGAAAGCAAATTCCAGGGAGTTTGGGGCTGAGTGCAACCACGCTTTGTGTTGTATTTACTGTTTTCTATATCTAGTGGCAGCTCTGCTTAGTAGATATAGGTAGAAATTATGGTTATAATAGGTTAATATAGGTTAATTTAATAATATGTAAATTTTCCTAGGAATCAATGGAATGTATTACAACAGACCTCCAGTTAGGTTTCATAGTTATGCTCATGAATAGGCTGCGAACATTTTTGCAGCTGGCTGTCTGACTAGATGGCTCAGATGTGCAAACTTCAGAGGTCATTCAGGAAAAAGTGTAGTCTCTGCTAACCTTTCACAGCCTGCCCAGCATTAACTCACCACACCAACAGGAGACAAGCGCTCTACAACAGGAGTTAGCAGGTGACCAGGGCGTGGAACTGTCCATCCATGTTTCAGCAAATTTTACTGAGACAACAGGGCATGTTCATTCTTTCTGTCTTATCTGTTTAGGAAGATCGATGGCACCAACGTGGAGGAGGAGCCCATGGAGCTGACGGCAGAGGGGCGGCCCGTGGCGGCGAGCGGCCGGCAGCCAGCGCTGTGTGAGTGCTACTGCTGCGGCCTGCCCAAGCGCTACATCATCGCCATCATGAGCGGCCTGGGCTTCTGCATCTCCTTCGGCATTCGCTGCAACCTGGGCGTTGCCATTGTGGAAATGGTGAACAATAACACCATCTATGTAGATGGAAAGCCAGAGCTGCAGGTGAGAAAACATCTTCCTTTCACTCTTCTGAACATATCCCATTGCAAAATCACCCAAGCGCCACGTAGCAAAATCCTGTGTATACATAGGTTAAAAAATCGGAAGGAGGGAGACACGCCAGTCTTGATGCACATAGTAGGCACTTAGTTCCTATTTATGTGACGAAGTCACATTAGAAATCTGTAGGATCTGAGGATTTGCAGTGTCATAGAGAGGATGTAAGTACCAGAAATGAGAACTGAATTAGTTTGCAAGTCTACCAGGTCCCTGATCTGTCAGTTGTAGACAGATTTTGCTGTGATGGCATAAGCTTTTGCTTTTTACTATCTCTCAGGAAAATGTGCTCTGATGCTCCTACAGAAGGAATTATCAATTATTTTATTTAGGGCTGCAGCCACTACATTCATATCAGTGGATAATTTTCAAGATCTTAAAGCAGTCACTGCCAATAAGGCATCAGGTTTTTGACAATGTGGATTGTTGTCTGAAGGTATTAAGAGCTAGGTGTCAAGATGCTTTCACATTTGCAGTAGATGGCATGTGGTCCACAGCAGATCCTACACAGCTTTATCAATGCACCCAAGCAGGTTCAATCCATGCCTTAGAGTTGCCTGTCCCACTTCGGTATTTGGCTTTGATGTCAAGTGTCCCTTTATGGACTTTATGAACTTGAATATCTACATTTGCTCTACTTGTTGACTTATTTTTGGACAACTTTTGAATGTTTTTGTCCTAAGAAATTCACAGGAATCTTGACTCTTGAATGAAATGTTTTGCAATTATTCATCAGCTTTTCTCCTAGGTATTTTAACTTTTATTCAAGAAGAGTGTAGAAAATGTCTATTGCAAATTTCCAAAGTTTAAAGTATGCCTGTTTCCATGACTCATGATCATAGGAGCCATGCTTAGACTTCCTGCTGAATTTATATTTATTCAGTCAAATCCCTGCTCCCTGTGGTCCTGCTGGGACTACCAGGTTCTGCACTTAAGCAAAGAAAGTATGTGCCTGCATAGGTTGGGAAGCTCAGAATAGGTATTTTCAGGAAATGGGAATAAATTCCTTCCACAAATCTAAACTATGGGCATGAGCACCTCCTGAATCAGGAAGGTTTTTCCATATCTCATGGTGTTTCTGTCTTCAGAAACTAACACCACATAGTAACTCAGCTGGAAATCACTAGTAGAAAATTAGGTGTTTAAATAGAAGTATTTCAGCACAGGAAAGTGGGACACATCCAAATGCATATTGATGGGGAGGGAAACCCTTTAGCGCTCTGTAAACACATCTGGCTAATTAATACCATCTCCCTGCAGGTCAAACGATGAGCTGTTTTTCAGCTTGCTTCTTTGTGAGAAAAAAATCAATGTAGTGAGAAAAACTGTTCTTTTAACATCGAGAAAGTAATACTGAAAAAAGAGATGTTAGGGCTTATCACTATAGTTGCCAATTCTCTGTGGTATTTTAGTGACAGTTTTAATTCTGAATTTAAAAAACATCCATGCTGCTTCCTCATAGAATGCTTAGCCACCTTTCCTAGGCATGTGATCAGCATGAAAAACGATCATAAAATACAATACCGTGGTTTCTTATTGCTCCAAAAGAGTTCTTCAGGACTGAGGGCTCATGGAGTAAAAGTTAACACTGATCTTACAATAGTGTTTATACTGATTCTGGCCCAGAATGGAGGGCAGAAAGGGCACCTTGGATCTCCCTCTCTTTACTTTATTTTCTCTGTTTTGCCCTGGGCATTGGCTATCTGTCTTCTGAACAAGGTACATCAAAAAATTCATCAGAAAATAGAAAAGTCCTTGTTCAGAAAGAATCTCGAGAAGACTGAAACGGCTTGGTATTCAAGGATGAAGTGTATGGTAAAAGCATTTCTGTTGGCTGCAAGAGAAATTTGACTAGGAACCACCTATGACCAGCCTATGGCTGTACTTCTGTATCCAAATCCAGCCCTACAACTGGCATCACTTCTAATAAAAGATACACTAGTCCCTGGCTAGAGTTACCTAGTTTTATTTTCAGATTTCTTTGTCTTCAGATGCTCTCCTTGTCCCCAAATCTTTTCTGCTCCCATGCCATTTAACGCTGCAGCAGATGGTCAGAGTTTGGCCCTGACAAACCATGAATAAATTTGACCAGGAAGTGAATCAACCCAAAGGACTTAAGCGACCTTGGTAATCTTGGGGGAATGGATATGTCCATTGAAAGGCATCAGGTCCTTCTTATAACTCTGAGCAGTCTTGAAAACAAAGGCTTCAAGACTAAGGTGCCTGGGGGAAGCAGTGGCAAGTGGCAAAGTTGAAGGTCTAGCATTAGCTATTTTATGGCTGAAACCTTTCCCCCTCCACTCCACCAACAGCTAAGAGCAAACACAGTAATCTCACATGGGAATTGAACATCCTTTTGCCTTAACTGAGGGCTTTCAAGCTCAACAAGCCTGAGCAGCCAGTGTAAAGAGGCTTGATTTGGAGCAGGGGGTGACTTCTGTGTAACTTCTAAGCAATAGTTGCCTTACAATGAGTATGCTTCATCTTACAGCTTGTGTCCCATTTCCTTTACAGACAGCCCAATTCAACTGGGATCCAGAGACTGTAGGACTCATTCATGGCTCTTTTTTCTGGGGTTACATTGTGACACAAATTCCAGGAGGGTTCATCTCAAACAAATTGGCTGCTAACAGGTAAGAAAACAATAAGCAAAAGAATTAAGCTGACAACTGTTTTACACTGTGTAAATGACAATTACTAAAACAGTGAATTAATGTGCTTCAGAAATGCATATCTGAAACTGAACACCCAGTATTTATGTCTGTAATCAAAAACGGGACAATATTTCAGTTATGGGTCTATTGCTGGTCCTTTCAATTTAACTTGTTCATCTCAAATATTTATACATTTCTTCTCTGAGCAATAATACTTTCTGGAGAGTTCTAGGAAAATCACACCGAATGCTTCTAACAGTGGTTGAAGCATTTGCCTTTAAGAAGTTGCCTTAGTGCTTTTTAGCTCAACTTAACATCAAAAAATAGTTTTCCATCAGAGTTTGACCTTTCTCTTTTAAAAACACCCCATGGACTGAAGCTGAGCATAAAGGAATTACAGAACTATTTATGTTCTGAAGTCACAAATCCATCCTTGTGCACACAAATGTCCTTGCCATGGCTGGATACAGTACTGACTGAAATTGAGATTGCACAGAAGTTCTAATAGATCCTACTGATTTCTGCTTGGTGAACTCCGAGAAATCAGTAAAGATTTTCTTTTATGATCAATGTGTTTGTCAGCCAATTTTTTTTTCTTAATTCAACTGCTTTTGAAAATGTGCATAAGTAGCTAATTTTGTCAATGTTAACTTTGGTTTTGGGCTTTACTTCAAAAAGCCTTCAGAACTCTGAACATGACCACAAGAAAGACGGAGGTTGAAGAAAGCTAGTTGTGAATGAGCCCATGAGATGTGCACATTAAGGGCATTTGGGAGCTTCAGATTAAAAAAACAAAAAGATGCCTGGTACTAACTTCATTCTCTGCACACAAGATGTGACTTATTTACAAATACTGTCAGAATGGGAAAAGGTCTTTAAGACCAGTTATATATTGTACTTTGCCCGAAATCAAAGTACTTTGCTTTCTGCATTCTGTATTCTGCAAAGACCTATAGGGGTTACAAGATTGCCTGGATGTTCTTCCCACCCATATGTCCTTGTCAAAATTGCTCCAGAATGGAGTCATCCCACAGAATTGCCCAGACTGTTCAGTCCCAACTCCCTTCTGTCCATAACAAAAAGTTACTCAGAGTTCAGTTTGCACTGCTTCTTCAGCACTCTCAGCATCCTCAATTATTCATTTCTCTACCACATAACAGTGCCTAGGCAGAATATTTTTCCATCTGCTGAGCGAGCCAAACAAATTGGCTAAGCTTAATCACTTCTCCAGCCTTTCTAGTCTTGCCACCAGCTTTTGCAGCAGAAGGGCTCCAAAACACAGATGTGCACACTGTTGGCTGAATAATTCAGCATATTATTAGTTTGGCTTTTTTTCCCTTAATTTACTTGCAAACAGTAAAATCAACCACATTTATACTGTAACGATGTATTCTGTCAGCAGACTGTTTCCTTAAGTACAGGCTGTGCACGAGCACAGAAAGCTCTGTATCTATCCCCACGAGAGTTTCCAATTCAATCTAATGCTGTACTACAACATCACCTTATGGATTTGACCATCATAACTGGGTTTAGGAGCAGAATTTGCTGAGAAACAAAAATAGCTTAAAAGCTAAGCTCAAAGAATATTTCTATTTGCAGTAATAGGATTCAGTAAGCCCATGTTTTTCCTTTGCTCCTTGTTTACCCAACCAATTCTGGCTTAGGTAGGTTCACCAGTGGTGCCAAGTTTCCGTTTCAAAGGGATTATTAGCTAAGACACAGGGCAGGAAAACAGGGCTTCTGTGGCCAATGAACCCACCACCCCTAGAAAGAGAAAAACTTTATTTTGTCCCAGCTGCACTCTGGAAATGAGATTCTATCCTATGACTGACATAACAGATTTAGGCAAAGACTTTTTTGCCACCTGTTTAAACTGTGCAACCTTGAACATCTATATGGACGACCCACCCCAGGCTCTTCTCCAATGCACATAATTGTCTGTAATAATGTGGGATTCAAATGGATCTCATAATGGCTGAAAATATTGAGTACATTATTGTTGCACCAAAACCGTCTAACACTATGTAATTTGCTCTATACATTCATTCAAATTGATGTAGATCTGCATTCCAGCTAAAAGTTAATGAACCATTTAGTGACATCATCCCTTTAACTTGCTGCTTATCCTCAAACATGCATCTAAATGTGATTTCAGCATTTTTTGGTGGATACATGAAACATGAGGCACCTCTTGATATCAGTTTTCAGTAAGAGCACCCTGCTGGGCAGAGGAGTCTGTAGCTGATGGAGTCTGTTTTGATCCCATAGTGGCAGCTGCCCAGGGATCATGGTAGGGAGGACAGAAGAATATGTGAATGAATTGAAAAAAACCTGGAATATTTCTTGTCAAGAAACTTATTTGGAATAAATGGCAGTGAAGTGATGAAAAGATGATGCCTCTGTGGAAACAATACTCAATCCTTTAAATAGTAGCAGAAGAGTGACTGGTTCTAACTCAGTATAAATCATTCATTTACAATCTAGACATATTAAGAGTTGGCATTAAAAGAAGTAGCAGAGATTGGAAACTCAGTCTTTAGAGATAGCTGTTTGGATAATTAAAAATGTTCTCTTTGTTACAGTTTCTTCTTTCACATGCTTATTAATTTACATGATCTGCTGTAGTTCTCTGAGTCAATAGTGTTATGATAATGGACCTGATATTTCTATTAGTGGTAAGAAAGCAAAAGGCAAAAATATTTTCTTCAGGGATCACAACAGAGAGATAAGTAATACTTAGTTCTCAATTAAATGTTTACTTGGCTTTGAAAGCAGTCCCCTAAATGTCAAGATATGACTGTGGGCTTTGTATTTGAGTTCATATTTTCAGACTGTTTTCTATATAAATCAGTTCCTTTGTCACTCCTCTCTGCCAGCCTACTCAGCTTCTTTGCTTTTGTGCTCATCTGTATAGTGCTTTCTTGTCACTCAGATAATGAGCTGTCTAGGCATGGGCTGTTGTTTTGTCTATAGGTGTAGAGAATTTAGATAAAACAGTGTTGTTCTCTGTAGATTTTTCATGCTATAACACAACCATTAATCCTACTGTGAATGATAAGACCAGACACAAAAATGAAGTCACGTTATTTCCTGTGAATAAGTTTTCAGAGACTGAAATTCCAACAATTGAAATACTTATTAAAAAAAAAGAATTGTAACAAAATATTTTAAAATAGATGTATAAATATTTTGAAGTGAAACGTGAAAACACTCCTGAAAATAGATAATAACTGTATTCCCTTTCATATTACTTTTCTTTATAGGGTATTTGGGGCAGCTATCTTTCTCACATCTACACTGAACATGATCATCCCTTCTGCAGCAAGAGTGCATTATGGCTGTGTGATGTTTGTAAGGATTCTTCAAGGTCTGGTGGAGGTAGGAACAAGCACCGTTTTGGTCCTTTCAAACACTTTGATTCTGAGATTTGGGTCTAAAAGTTGTAAGATCTATTTTCATCAGGGTTTCTGATCAAAATACAGTTTTATTTGCTACTCATTTTTAGATGATAGTTTTTGAATTATACTGAGTTCTATTTCTAAGTTTACTTAAAAGTAAAGAAAAAAATTATGTTTCTGGTGCTGCAATTTGAGCTATTTTAGTTTTTTGTGCCATCGACTGCATATACTAAACAGTGGTTTTACCTCAGAACATATTACTATTCAAGAAATAAGAATCCAGATTAGTTTAACATCTTCATACGCAAACAGTCAGGCTCTTCCAGACTTACCTAACCCTTCCTACATCATACCATGGTGACGACCAGCTAGGCAGACTGGATAGTATCAGCAGCTACTTCAAGTGGAATGCAGTGAAAGCAAATCATGTGATGTGTGTAATGTCCACTAGGGCGTCACATACCCAGCCTGCCATGGGATGTGGAGTAAGTGGGCTCCGCCGCTGGAGAGAAGCAGGTTGGCTACCACCTCATTCTGTGGTGAGTTGATGGGCTTATGTGGTTTATGGACGTACATATTCCTATCAGATTCATTTTATTAATTTCATTATTTGAAAGAGATGTACGAACCCTCTACCCTTTGCTACAATCACCTTAGGGACTTGTGAGTGAGTCCTTTTTTGTTTGATATGTCATCATTTTATCATTTAAAGCCAACATTCAGAATGGCTCTCATATTAAGCTGAAATGGGTCTCAAGGTCCACATGAGAGAAATTATATTGTATTTTTTAGGGATTCCATTTATTATACATACTCAATGGATGCTTCTAAACAAGCATGCACTTAAAATTGATCCTAAAAGGACTTCAGTACTTTAGGCTGGCTGCTCAATATACTGCAGTGGAGGTGATGCAACTTGTTGCCAGTAGCTGTTCTGCTTCATTCTCTTTTAAGTTATGGTCAGGCAAGTACTTTGCTCTCTTCTCTTGGGTTCCTTTCCAGTGTTGACAGCTGAAGATGAATGTCTGTAGGAGAAAATGTTCATCAGAAAATATAAAAGTCACAGGAAAAAAATTCTATCCATCAGCAGTGGAGTTGTATGACTGGGGAAAATACAGTGCCAAAAAACAAGATAAAGGATAAAAGGAGGAGTGAAACAAGTAGAAAAAGCCACATGTTTGTATATTATGGGAATTTTATCTTTTCTACAGATGGATTAAGGTCTGAGTGATTATTTAGGTGTTTCCACTTCCGCAGAAGAATAGATCAAAGAAAAGCCTCTCCACCATCTTTGAAATTCCTAGCCCGGGATGTCTAGAGAAAGATCCATCCTTTAGCTTGACACCCATTTTAGTGGCTACAGTTCACTGATCCTTGCACTTGAAAGGTGCATAGGAGCAATGGAAGTATTAGGAAAATGCAGGTTAAGCAGGTTCCTGATTCTTCTATCTACATTTAGGCCCAGGGCTTTTCTATTGCTGTAGGAAAAATGAATTACATAAAGATGAGGGAGAAGGATCACTGCGAACCATTGCAGGGAAGTATTTGCTAATGAGTAGAGCATTAACAAATGTTTATTAACAAAACATGTACTACTCTCAAAACTACAAGTATCTCATTTCCTAGAATAATTCAGAGCAACACTCTTCATATGTAAAGCCACTGGCACTATCTTGCACTGAAACCTAATGTCTAGATTGCACTTAAATACTCATCTCTTTCCACAAGACACTTAGAAATATATTTCTCTAGTATTATGTATTTTCCAGTTAGAAACCTTGGCACAGACTACATTTCTATCCTTTTCAATCCCCCTGTCAACATTTGCCTATATATATTCCAGCTGTTTATGCTGTTGATATGAATTAAACATGGTTACACAGACTCAGGGTTGGTTTAAACACTCTCTCTGCTACCAGTGCTTGTGTGGTCATGGGTCTAGAGCCGTGACAAGAGACTCCTAAGAGATCTGCAGTCATCAGGATTCCTCAACACCCTGAAGGCTTCTGAAACTTGGGTCATTAGCTTCTTGAAAACTCACCTCATACACCACAGTGCCAGGTGGGATTTCTCACTCAAGTGCACACATATAGCTTCTGTGGTGGTTTGTCATCAGTCTTGGATTTGCAAATCCTATTTACCCAGAGGTAAAATGAGACTGGTGACCCATGAGGGGTCAGTGCTTCCTGTCACCCCAATCAAAATTTTGGAGCTTCCGTCTCATTGTCCATGTTCATAAAAAATCAGCCAAACGCATCCCTCCAGTTCTGCTCTCATGGGCACCTGTCTGGATCATCTGCTCTGAAAGCTGGGCACACCTATCACAGCTGATATGTTTCAGTAATCTGTTTTCTCTGCAGGGTCTTACGCAGGTGCGGTGGTCGCCATGCCCCTGGCAGGTGTGCTGGTGCAGTATATAGGATGGTCATCGGTCTTTTATATTTACGGTGAGTTGCTTAACATGAAGGACCTCTAGATTAGTACTTCCAGTTGTTTACTAAAACCTGTCTAGCAAGAATGTTGTTTTGATGAATGAAGAGGTTGCAAATGGGTACTCCAATTATTCCCTACCTATTGCATATTCTGAGAGCTTTCATTTCATAATCATCTATTACAAAATGTTGTAAAATTGTAATGACCAGGCTGCAGCCCATGGCCACCCAGTGACAGGACTGGGTGCAGTTGCAAAGGTTCCTCTGCAGCACAAACACTTGTGTGGGACCTGCCCTGGAGTGCACACTAACAGCACTAGTTATAAAAAATGCTGCTGATGGGGAGCCAAATGGACCTGAAAACTTCTGCCCTGAGAAATCTTCCCTGTGCTGACCGTCTTTAAAAAAGCAGTGCCACCTTTACAAAGTGGTCCCATTACATGTGCATGGCCTTGTGGCTGATCTGTGGTGCCTCATTCTTCCCCTCACCGTGTGTGACAGAGGTGGCTCCAACCCAGCCCTGCACATCACCAACCCAGTTAAGACAGGTTTTCTCTGTCTTCCCCTGAGATACAGGACGCACCACAAGATTGGCCATTGCCATCTTATGGTGAAGTCCCTTCATGCAGACTGCAACTGCATTATGGCCTGTCTGCTTTTTTCCTTTCCCAGGATGTACAGAGAGCTTTCCTCCTGCCTTTTCTTTGCACCATACATAATGTAATAAAAGCGACAAAATGCACAAATGCTTTGCAAGCAGGCATACAATATACACAGAGTCAGTTGCCGTGTTTTGTTACTTCCCTGGGCACAATTTCTATGCATATTTGGTTTAACTGGCACTTGAAACAAACTTCAAGGCTTGCAGACACTGAAGTGTAGCTTTATTGGCTTTTAAAACCAAGTTGCTTTCCCTGCCTCTGCAGGAATGTTTGGGATTGTTTGGTACGTGTTTTGGCTGCTTCATGCCTATGAGAGTCCTGCTGCACATCCAACAATAACCAATGAAGAAAGAATATATATAGAAACAAGTATAGGAGAAGGAGCCAGCCTAGCTAATGCAAGTGTAAGTAAAAAAAGGCTTTTCTTGTTGTCATTTGTGAGCACTTTGCACAAGATGAGCATATGACTGGATGCGCACTGCTAGCTGTATAAGAGCAGTGGAAGTAGGGGCTTTTCCTTTCATGAAAATTACAGAATCAGGCTCTTGCAGCTGGACTGGATGAGTGCGGGAAAACACATAATGCTGTTTAAGCTCTTGGCTTATGAAGCTTCTCTGATCTATGGAGAGAAGGGATGGGTTGAGAGGGGGAACCACACATTTTGGTCTCCTGCTCTTGAGTAACTGTTATGCTTGTTCTAAAAAATATTCATGGATTTAGCTAAATAAGAATGTGACTGCAGATGTTAAATTATCCAGCTGCCTTTTGAACTCCTATTAAGGATGTTTGGAAATCTAATAGCTTAAGGACCAGGTTTCTGCCCTGCTCACTCTCACATCAGCTCAGGTCCTTTAAGATTTCTCATCCTCTCTCTGAGACGATCCTGGAAACTTTGACTTAAAACCTAGTTTCCCATCAAACTTCCCTCCATTCCCTTAGGTAACTTTTTTTGCTAGCAGTGAAAAACAAAGGTGTTTCTTGATAAACTGTTCATTCTTAGCTTTCAGTTTTGAATATTCTGGAACTCCAGTTCTTTCTTCTGTGTGTTTTGGGTAATAAGCTTGCTAGGAGTGATAAATACCAGACTGCCCTTTTGGGTATGCTTCTGAAATTTGGCTGAAATCACTCAGGTCTTGGCTGGAGACACACACACTTGTTCCAGGTCTTGGATTTTTCTTGCAGTATGGTAGTTTTACTCGGAGGAAACTAGTACCATGCACAACCACAGGCATACGGTGGCCTGTATAATACAGTTAACAACTTTTTCAAAAAAAGGGAGAATGTTAATGTGTATTGCCATAGCTACAGATTTCAGTTTCTGATTGGAATTCTATTACAAATCAATAGGTCTCTGAAGTATGTTTCCTGCTGTATGGAGTACTGGAGCATAAATACTAATTGAAAATGCCAAAAAGCAAGTTACAGAAATTAAATTCTGTACCACAGGCCTTTTTTTCTGAATTAAATTAACTAGGTTGAAGCAGGTAGCTGCTTGTTGCTGTGCTACTGCATATCTCTTAGTTTGGACAACCCTCTTTTCACACTTCTTTCAATGGAATGTCTCAAACTGTATCATGCCAAAAAGTGGGGAATGGCACAAGGCTTTCTCTAGTTTCCTCTGATTCTTTTACTGATCCTGTTATCCCAATAGCAGGATTCCAGAAGACCTCATATAATTTCAGTAAGCAGGGCAATACTAGTGCAGTATTCATCTTAAAAATCCTAAGTCCTAAGAAAATTTCTCTGTTTTTTGCCACTAAGTCAAGTGACATATTTCACTTGCATTCTAAGTGATCCACGATATAAGTTGCATGCTATGTACCAAATAGGCTTGATAATAAGAGATACTGGTTCTTTATTTTGCCTCTGCCTATCCTATTTTGTGTGGTTTTTTCCACTAGAAATTTAGTACTCCCTGGAAGAGGTTTTTCACTTCAATGCCAGTTTACGCAATCATTGTGGCAAACTTCTGCAGAAGCTGGACCTTCTATTTGCTCCTTATAAGTCAGCCTGCTTACTTTGAAGAAGTCTTTGGATTTGCAATTAGCAAGGTAAATGTCTGAGATGAAGCAGTGACCTTCAGACCTCACCCTAGGAGATGCACCAGGGGAGGTTCAGGTTGAACAACAGAAAGAATTTCTTCACTGAAAGGGTGGTTAAATATTGGAATGGTCTGCCCAGAAAGGAGGTGAACATCATCCCTGGAGGTGTTCCGGAAATAACTGGACATGGCACTTAGTGCTATGGTTTAGTTATTTGAGGAGAACCAGATAGAGCTGGAATAATTACAGTAGACTGTTCCCAGTATTTGGGATGACACACTTCTGCCGATCTGATAGAAATAAAAGTATGCAAGCATCAAATTATTAGAAAAAGGAAAGAATGGGGAAGTTATTTCAGGAAACTGTTGATTTAAAGCCCCCACCTATAATGAAAAACCACAAAATAAGTAAGTAAATAGAAATGCACATTTTATTTAGTGTTGACTGTTTAGCATTTAACCAGATAATTTTTATCCTCTTCCTGATTTTTGTGACTTTTCATTAGCAATGAAGATCAATTTTCTAATCGATTTATATTCCCTGCCACTGCCCTGCCAATTTAAAATCAGAATTGTTACACTTCCCCTTCCATGCATGAACGATGAATACAGAATAATTGTTTCAGAAAAGATTTCAAAACCCTTTCCATTGGCATAGATACTTGCTACGTGGTAATTATTTTCAAGAAAGTCCAATGCTGATAACAAAGAACATCATTATTTATCTATTTTGGGAGCGCTCTGTGACCAGGTTCTGCAAGAGCAGCAATGGTTATGGCATGGTAGCAATGACACTCCAAATGGCCGAGTACAGCATTGGTATGAAGAAAAGGAATATTAAGAAAAATTATATATGTTTATTCTGAGCTGCTTTTCATTAATGCTAGAGTTGCATCTCTGTGAACCCCACTAATTTAAAACCAGTGTAAAACTGACTGTCAATGTAATGAGGCTGCACACCCTAGAAAGTAAACTCAAACTTCTCACTAAATTACTGCTTCAAAGGAAAGCTTCTAGAAGATGACATGTTGATCACTAAAACTCTACCTCAGGGGTCATACTGAGTCTGTTCCTATTTAACATCTTAATTAATGACCTGGATAATGCAGCAGCGTGCACCCTCAGCAGGTTTGCAGATGACACAAAACTAGGAGCAGTGACTGATACACACAGGGTTGTGCTGCTGTACTGAGGAACCCTGGCAGGCTGGAGCAGTGGCCTGACAGGAGCCTCATGAAGCCCAGTACGTGTTGGGATCTGCCCAGATGGAAAGCAACTTAGCAGAAAAGGACGTGGGAGTCTTGCTGAACACCAGGCTGGACATGAGCCAGCAGTGTGTCCTTGCAGTAAAGACTGATGGTATCCTGGGATGCATTATCCAAAGGCCAGCAGGTAAAAGGAGGTGATCTTTCTCCTCTGCACAGCACTGGTGAGGGCACACCTGAAGTACTGTGTCCAGTTCTGGGCTCCACAGTACAAGAGAGACATGGACATACTGGAGAGAATCCAGTAAAGGTCCATGAAGGTGACTAAGGAATGGGAACTCATTTCTCCCATGAGGAAAGGCTGAGAGAGCTGGGACTGCTTAGCTTGGAGAAGAGAAGGCTCAGCAGGGTTCTCATCCATATGTAAAAATATCTGAAAGGACTGTATAAAGAAGATGGAAACAGGCTGTTTTCAGTAGTGCCCTGGGCACAGACTGAAACACGTGAAGCTCCTTCTGAACATCAGGAAACACCTTTTTACTATGAGGATGACTGTATATTGGAACAGGTTGCCCAGAGTGGTTGTAGAATCTCCATCCTTGGAGATATTCAGATATGTTTGAACACAATTCTGGGCAACCTTCTCTAGGTGATCCTGCTTGAGCAGAAGGCGGCTCCTTCCAACTTCAACCATTCTGGGATTCTGGGATTCTGTGAAAATGAAAAAAAGATGAACATCAGTTTGTAGGTTGTAATCCCACAAGAATAAAAATAAATCCATGTCTTTATATATATGCTTATTTAATAATTTGTAAAATTATATCATTAAAAGTCAGGTTTTATCCTGTATGGTCTTCAGTTCCTATGCAATACGCAGGTGCTTCCTCCCTTTACACAGTGGCAGGTAACAGGGACAGATTTTTTATTCAGGCAGGAGCTCTTTGAGAACATAAATAACAAAAATATACACAAAAGCAGTTGAAAACCAAGATAGAGCACTCCAATATCAGGACACATCAGACAGGGCTTTGTGATATCTACAGCAGAATTTAATAAAAACAGTCTTCAGTGCAACTCTTTAGAGTAACCATGAGTACTAGGGATATTGCATGGCATTTCTAAGGTGAGATTCTCACTAGTGCTCTGGTTTCTCCCCCTGGGCCACAAGGAGATGTTTCTTTCATCATCCAGCTTTGAGCATCTGCTCTAATCAGATAAAGTGTCTGATGTAGAAGAAAAGAGGTGAAGAGATCTTATAGTTTCTGTTCTCTTGCCCCTAAATCTTGAAGGGGAAATGACAGTAAGCACTTAATTGTCTAATTGCAGGTTGGCCTTTTGTCAGCAGTTCCTCACATGGTCATGACGATCATTGTGCCCATCGGAGGGCAACTAGCTGACTTCTTACGGAGCAGGAAGATCTTAACCACTACCACTGTAAGGAAGGTCATGAACTGTGGAGGTACTATTGGATTCTGAAAATATGACATTTCAATTGTGTGCTGCAGGTGATGCGAGTATCATAGTTTAGTCCATGTTTAATTGCAACAAGAGACAATTTACTCAATATTGCATTTACAGCTGGTTAATCTGAAGCATTAAATGGAGAGCTGATGCCTCATAACATAAATCCTTAATCACATGAAGGTGCTTATAAAAATGGAGGAGATAAGAAGCCTGTTAATAATTGAAAGAGCAATAATGTAGTATGATCACATAGGCCTCATCCTGCAAACTCATACAGGCAAAGTTAATCCTGTACCATGGTGCTGGACAGACCCTTTCCCAGTGGATACGTTCTTGCAATAACTGGCCATGTTTCCATATGCTACTTCCAGCAGAACCCACTAAGAAGAGGCTGAAAGCTTTAGTGCGGGGGGAAAAGAAGTGAAGGACAGACAGGATCATTCTAACTCAGCACAAAATAATTTGTTTCCAGTTCAGTCACTGAACTGAAAAATCAGTGATGTGTAGGGTTGATACTGAATTAGAGAAAAGATTTCAAGCCTATGGAGTAGTTAGTTACCCACTGCCAATTGCTGGCTCACATTATTTATAGATGGCACGGGCTCCTTGAAATAGAGACGCCTGCAGCCAGTGATATCGTGTAACTTGTATATGCATCTTCAGAAAGGATGCTCAAATTTACTGTATTTTCAGTGTCATTAAAACAAAACAAAACAGAAGGATTGTAATATTACATATTAGAAAATGTTAATTTGCAATAATGGCAGAGACTGGAAGTTCCCTGTGATGCTCAGGGATGTCCTGTTTTGTTGGTAGCACACTCACATGTAAAATGCTTTTTTTGTTCCATTTACGAAGAACATCTTATATCACTACAACCATGAGAAATTAAAGGCAAATGTATTTCTTGTTTCACTATAATGGTTATGGATTTGTGATTTTTTCCTGCCCTTTGCACAGAGTCAATTTCTCAATTGTTTTCCTGTATTGCTCAGTGAATACAGTGAATTAACTTCACCAACTCTTTGGGTCATTTATATAGCAGTGAATGAGGAAAAAATAAAAGAGTATATTATCAAACAATAAATACACAAATATTTCTGAAAATGCACAAAGCTCCCAAGTATGCTCAAGAACAGCTAAAAGATACAAAAACATTTTCTCTCATTTTAAGCTACTCTTCTGGATAGTGCGTATTAGTATTTTCATGACCAACTTTAATTTAAATGTAATTCATTCTCATGTGTTTTGTTTTAAGGCTTTGGGATGGAAGCAACTTTGCTTTTGGTGGTTGGGTATTCTCATACAAAAGGTGTGGCTATTTCCTTTCTGGTGTTGGCAGTAGGCTTCAGTGGCTTTGCAATTTCAGGTAAGAAATAATCTTATTATTGCTTTTACTTTTCCTGATAAAAGTGATGTTATTATCCTCAATGTTCTTACTGTCATAATTTCTATTATTATGTTTGCTCTTAATGTGGCTGCTTATGGGGTGCCTCCTATTTCTTCCCGTATCAGAAATAATTAACGTCAGTAGCTATGAAACATGTTGCACATAGGACATGAAGCTTTGAAATAAACCTGCTCTTTATTGGTTCCAGTTTACATCAGCTTTCTGCTGTTACTTTCTAATATACTTTTACAGTGTCTGTCACCTTTTCATCCAATTTAGCTGTGTGCTTAAACGGAAAGAGAGAAACAGAGGGGAAGAGAGAGAATTGCTCTGCAGTGAATAGCTGCACAAGGGCTATCAGTTGCAATCCTGCCCTCAGCCCTAGCACCTGGTTTCTGCTTTCTATGTCAGCTCTGTTGCATCCTGCAACCAGCTCTCCTCCAGAACAGTTGTTTCTAACACTTTCATGGGTCTCACCCGTGTTTTGTAGTCTCAGGCTGTTTTGTAGCACCATCAGTACTACTATTACTGAAAAAAACCCCTCTTTTATTATGAAGATTGAAGATTTTGTTATGAAGATTAAAAATCTTCCAAGAAGACTGCCAAGAACATGGATGTAGTGAACAAAACAGACTAGCAAAGTAACTGCTGGTCCTCAGTTGTTTCAGGATTCTGCAGATGGGAAGTGGTTTTGCTGCTCAGTTACGAGGTCCTTGCACAGCTGGCCATTTCTATCAATCAATTTTTTTGCAGGATTTTCCCTGTATTCTACTTCTTACCGTATTTATTACCATGCACTTGGAATTCTTTGTCACGTCTTGTGATCAACCATAGTTAACATGACTAATTTTCATTATCTAAGGAATGATAATTATCTGAGCTGATACTTAATATTCGTTTTTATTTCTTAGTAAAACGTACTCAGAAGACACACTAGAGTAAGGATAATGATTTTTCTTACTGGTTTATAGTCTATTTTTTTATCACGTTGTTAAACTGCTACTTAAACACCAAAAGAAGTTAATTAAAAAACACTACTACGTAAGTAAAAACATAGAAGACATTTGACTAATTTGAGGCACTGATTCTTTAATTAAAAATATTTGCCAAGTCTACTGTTTCAGTATGAGAAAATGGAAAGTACAGACACTTTAAATAGGGCCAAATAAACTTTATTTTCTATACAACATAATCTTCAGCAGTGTAGTAGGGAGGTTGCTACACTTTTTAGGCTCCTTCAGCCAGAATGGCTGTAGAAAGCCCTATTGGTCTGGTAGTGCAATGCTGCATAGCTGACTGTTGTCTCTCACTTTTTGTAGGATTCAATGTGAATCACTTGGACATAGCCCCTCGTTATGCCAGCATTCTGATGGGGATCTCCAACGGCGTGGGGACACTGTCGGGAATGGTGTGCCCACTCATAGTTGGTGCAATGACGAAACATAAGGTAACATTTTTCCATGCTTTCTAGCAAAAGGGTTAGGTAATGCAACAAAAGTTAAGACATTTCAAAGATTCCTGGGGATTCCATTCCATTATTGGTTTCTGCAGCTGCTTTCTGTTTGTCTTAAACATGTACTTTTTTAATACCACCGTGGCCTGATTCTCAGCCATTATAACTAATTATCTGTGTAGGGAGGTTATTTTATACCCCCTGAGCCTGAGTCTCTGCAGTATCTCCATACAACTGTGCAATGCTTATAGGACTTGGCAAACTCCTCTACAATGCATCCATACCCCCATGGTAGGGTTCCTAAGCAATCATTGATCTATAATAACATTTATGTCGTTGCTAGAGAAATCCCTACATTTCCAACTCCATTAATATTTCACATGCAAGAGAGAAACTTCACTGTGACAAAAAAAAAAAAAGACAAAGAAAACCAAGTTTTATTAATTTGCTGTGGTTATAAAAAATTTAAAAAAAAATCTTTGCAATGATTCTCATAAATTGTTCTGTCTTCAGCATCAGAAATCAGTGATCACAATCATTCCTAAATATGTTCTAATTCATGGCATAATTTGGAGAGCAATACTTCTTTTTGCTGGAAACTTAATGAGACCTGCACCATTCTTTCAGACCCGCGAGGAATGGCAGAACGTCTTTCTGATCGCAGCCCTGGTGCATTACAGTGGCGTGATATTCTACGCTATCTTTGCTTCTGGGGAGAAGCAGGAATGGGCTGACCCTGAAAACCTCAGTGAAGAGAAATGTGGCATAATTGATCAGGATGAACTGGCCGAAGAAACAGAGATGAACAATGAAACTTTTGTAAGTCCAAAGAAAACATATGGTGCTACCAGTCAAAATAGTGAAGTACAGAGAAGGGAATGGAGGAAGCAAAAGCAAGTAACTCAAGACATGGAGGAACAGACTTCTTATCATTATGAAAATGGAAATTTTCAAGATTTGTCTTAATACATGAAACTGTCAGATTTGTATAGCAGCTATTCCCATGACTCCTTCTGCCTAGTTGCCCCAAACCATCAGGTATCCACATTTATTGTCTTATTCAATTATCTAACCTCTGACCACATGGCTAGATTTGAAGGGTGACAGTTGCCTCCTAATGGTGTGTAAGAGGGCTAACGACAATGAGACTGGGATAAGTGATCCTAAATCCTCTCCCAGCCATTGTGCAACCTCGGGAGAGCTTCTGTGCCAGTTAGATGACCAGCCCCGGCAGAGCACCTGTCTGACGCAAGCTGTAGAATTGACTGCAGGAGCAAGGGGTTCCCTCATCTGAAGAGAGAAAGGACCAGTGATATCAAATTGTGGATCCACAGTGATCAGTGTAATCCCTGGGTCTCCAGTGGTGTGACAGTCTGTAGTGAAAAGCTCTGCTTTGCCTTTTTAGGATTCCTGTAGGGTGGCATTTGAACTGCTTAATCCATGTCAAATCACAAGCTCATGCTAAAAGATCAGAACAGAGGGAAAAGCAGATTTATGACATTAGGCTGTAATTAATTACTAATGGCCACTCAACAAGGGGAAGAGGAACATGTAGTACAGGTGGTACAGGATTGCTTCAAGAGTTCCTACAAATTGGTTGACAGATACCTTTATATGCACAGCCCACAGAGTATGGATAAGACAATAAAATGGATATTTGTAAAATTTCTCCCCCTCCAAAGATTTTGTGCTGGCATGAAATAATTTTGAATACAAAATCATCGTTAGTGATGCAATATTATTAATCCTTATGAAAGGAAATCTCAGCCCTGTTTTGATTAGGATTCTCAGTCAATTCATTATTGTGAAGTAATTTGAATATATTTTTCTAGTATTATACTGGTAGAGTTCCTGGTCTCAACACCAACAGTCCTTGTTTAGGTGAACAAGCTTACTTGTAGGAGTAAAGTCTTTAGTTCTGGATCTGTAACTTTTCAATGCCTCGATCTTGCTCTTGCTATGAATGAATCACTGTACCATTTGAGAGTTAACAGGGTACCTATGTATAAAAGTAATTATCTTCTCATTGGTATATATTTGACAGTATAAAGTGGCTTTAGCCTTTTTCTACCATTTTTAGAATCAAACAATGGAGCATGCTGTATCATCTCAAATAGTTAGCTGCAACCCTGAGACTCCTTGTGGCATTAATACTCTTTTCAGAATGGATAATTTCAGTAAGCTGTGATTTAATTTGTCTCTCATTATGACTACTGCCTCATTAAATTCAAGTGAAAGCTATCTTGTCTAGCCTATGCTGTGCTTTGTGATGTTTCAGTATTATTGTTCTCATATACCATATGCAGCCACTGTGATGCACATGAGATTTGAACATTTCTCAGATGCACATTGCTATTTTATTGAAGTGCAGTTGAATAGCATGAGTACAATTACACTCGTACATTCATTTGAATCCATGGATGATTTATCTTCCCTACAAACAGATATATTGGGAAGTTAGCTAATTCTCTGTTCATGTCTCTTGTTTCTTTTCTACTCAGCAAAGTCCAGTCTGCAACTGTATATGAGTAGGAAGGAAAGTGAGTTGAAAGGATACATGCCTAATTTGACTACAGTGAAGACTTTTTAATTGGTATGAGCAGATAATTTAATGGAAGGGGTAGTTCTATGGTACAGCTTAACCCTGTTTAAAAAATAATCAGTTTATTAATAAGCCACTCAAAAAAAAATCATGTCACTTTATTCTGTTAAGTCAGAAAATAGTATTATTAAAAAAATTCAAAACTTCACTTTTGACTAGAGTTGCTTATTTCATTGATGATATTTAGAACAGGTATAGGAAAATATCTTATTTCTTGCAGGTTATAGTCAGCATTTGGGAGTTTAATTGGCAGAAACTTGGGTCAAATGTTCGCATCAGTCTATCACAACAGAAGAACCAGCTGTTGTCGAACTGTTTTGCAACATCCACCACAATTTACAAAAGAAAGAGGGCCATTGCTTTGCATATGTGCAAAGCAAACAGCTTCTTCCTCCCACTCCAGTAACATAGCATTTGTATAGTTGCTACAGGAAGTCTAACAGGGAAAACCATATTATGAAAGGATTTAATATTAGAATCTGTGTAAGTATAATCTGATGGAGAAAAGAGAAGACAAGACAATGTATTATCCTAGAAAAAGTAGCATTTGCTTAAAAACAGCATCATTTTTCCAGTAATGATAAAGGGTAACTTTCCTGTCATTAAGAGGAACACAAAGGGAGTGAACATTGTTGTTATGACGAAGAACGACAAACATCCCAAAAGTTTGGGAAATGGCCAACTGACCCATGAAAGCTGGGTTGCCTCTCTGGTGAATGTAGCTGCTATTTTTTACTGTTGCAGATGCACCACAGCTGTCACAAGTGACAAGCCACAGCTCAGTTTAGCAGGATCATTTTGTATTCACAGACTGCATTGATTTAGTTCAGTGGAAGTTTGACTTCAATGGACATTTGAGCATTATTCAATACCCTGAAAGAAATGGCTTAAAAACATCTGGACAAGCTTTTGCGTTTAAAAACCCCCTTTCTTTCTTTTCTAAATTTAACTGTTTCCACTAACCCAACATACCAACCCTTACCAGTTGAAGTTACATACATGCCGCAGTGCTATTCCAGGCACTCACAATCAGATGTTTGGCCTGTCTTTCCCTCTTTCCTTTTCATCTGTTTAAATATTTCAGGTGCATTGCATGAAGTGTAAACATCAGCACTGGTTGGAAACCAGGATTTTTTCCTGGAAATCTCTGTACTTAATCAACTCTTTGATTTACACAGTGGCTTCCACAATCCTGTATGACAAAGAAGAAAAACCTATTGAGAACAAACTGCCTTTGTAACTCCAGTTTTGCTGGATGTTTCTATCTGCAACATGCTCCAATAGAAATTTCTTGTGGACTCTAAGAAAGTACAGTAACTGAGGGTGTTTTTCCTATAAACTGACTTCTTAAAAGATGTTAGAACTTGGAACATTTAAACAATATGGGAAACTGGCATATCCCACTCAGACTTCTAAAAAGTCATGTCTCTAATGATAGTGGATGTGAATAACTCAAATGATATTTTCAATGGAGAATAGCTTGATTAAACTTCATTTATCACATTGTTTGAATATTTTTCTGTCCCTGTGTCCAAAATAACTTTTGCATATTTTCAAATATGACAGTGCTCATACTAGTCAGAGTTTGATTTGAAAGTGGCTTTCTGCTTGCAGAAGGAAGCAAAATTTACTTGCACTGGAATAAAGATGCTATAAAGTAAGCCAGAGGAAGATTCAGCTCTCCATAAGCTGAATGTTAGGATAGTCCACAGAATATGAATTCAAGTCTGAGGAGAGAAAAAGCAGTACAGTAAGTCCCAGGAATATGTTGTTCAGTCTTGTTATCTACTGATCTTTCTTAACAAAGAAAGCTGTAGCTTTTATTTCTTTGACAGCTTCTATTTTGTAGGCACTACTAGCAGAAGTTTAATGATAATTAATACTCCACTTAAAATTTTGTAAGAGATAAACAAAATGCTCCTTGTAGTGAGAAAGGATAAATTAATGGCAGAAACAATGAAAAATTTACCTGATTAGGAACTTCTCCAGGGAAATAATCAGTCCAAAAGAATGTACAGACTTTGGGGTAAAATATATAACAAGGGCATCCAGATGTTAACAACACACCAGGAGGAGTCTCATGTGTAACATAATTCACTGAAAGCAAGAAGGTAAAAATTAACTCAAGGTCATGCAAAATGGGTTATGGCTTCACATGTATGTTTCCAACTGACTTCTTTTGACAGTTACAGAGATCTGTGAGTTTAGACATTATTTTAAGGAAAATTTTGTAAAACTCCAGATTTGTTATCTTATTTTTATTTTCCATTGAAGAGCTTGATTTTAGACTGCTATTTAATTATTTATATTTTAAGAGAGAGGAGTATTTATTTTGATTTAAAGAATATAAAGGGGAATAGAGAAAAAGAGAATGCAAACTGCAGCCACAAGGCAATACAGAGGGCTGAGGATGGATAAGAAGTCAATTTTCAAATCCTGGAAACAGAATGTGGAGTACTCTAGATTCTTGAATTAAAAACCTACAGGATTTGCCAAGATCTAATATTCTGCACCATCCTAGGGTCCAGGGAATTCACTCAGATCTCATGTCAAAGCTTAACTCTCATGAAATCAGGAATAAATGGAGAGATCAAAAACTCCTCATGTCTTCCAAATGCTTATGTTGGATTAGATAACACTGCTGGAAAGGTAACACTACTAATACTATTCCAGTTCTATATGTACATGCTGAAGACACTCTGGCAAGCTTCTTTGTAAAAATGCTTTCAACTACTTACATATTGATATCAGTTATTTCTTAACTTCCATGTGATAACAGTGTTCAGCTGTGACAGAAAAAATTCTCCCTTTTTTATCTCAACCTTTTTTAGTTTTGTGTTTATACGGCTTATCATTTTTACAGCTCTTCTGCATGCAAAATTACGTAAGTAAAGAAGGAAATTTATGTAAGAAATATAGTAAGATTGTACTTCTTCGTGCTGAACTATCTATAACATAATAAGAGCCAACTCATTTTTTCCACAGAATATTTGGGTATTTTAAGTCTTGATCATAATAAAAACTTGACCCATTTAATTTGTTGTCCCCCATCCCGTGTTGTTGTGTACTCCCCCTCAATTTAATTACTGTATTGGATATCTGCAGCAGCTAACAGACTACATTTGTTTATATATAATCATATTTATCTGTTCAATAAAGTCAGCACTCAGACACTTACTGTAAAAACTTTTGACAACTATTTCACTCCTTGTTTTAGACTTAATTCTACCTGCATGACAAATTCAGAACTCCTCTGAGCAGATCATGGCTGTTTTGTTAAGTATGTGTCAGAAAAACACTGGAACTCATGAAAAATACATCTCCATTGGCTTAGAGTTTTGGTTGGTTGCCCAGAGGCGTCTGACAAAACTTTGAAGCACCAACCAGGAAGACAACAATGTTTGTAAAGCAGGAAGTATTTGAGTACCCCCAATAAAGATACCTCTGCTCTCTGGAGCAGGCAGTCATCACCAGAAGCAACATGCCAGGTGCTTTCTCTCAGCTGGGAATAACTGTAATGAATAGCAAGGGAATTTATGGGAGAAACTTGCTGACACAGTGCTTAAGATAAGGGAAATGGGGCTTTCTTTTCTTTTAGGGAGGGGACGTTGATCCCATCTGCTTGTTCCCTGCCCCCTCTCTGGTGTGTAATCAAAAGAAAGATGTCTGCAGGTCCTGAGAGACCCAATTTATCTCTTGGCAATGATCAGTTGTATAGTTTGTACTGGTACAAATCTTCAGGGGGCTGAAAGTGGCTTATGGGCCCTTACTGATTTATGTTGGGCAAGGGGAAATCATAGTGATAACATGAAACTTGAATTTAGATGTGAAAGAGATTAATACTAAGGACGAACAAGTCAAGGACAATCAGTGTGAATGGATGTAATGTAACTTCTGTGGAATAATGCTGCTCTATGGGGCAGACGCAGGCAACTGGGAGTAACCCCAGCAGGTAGGTTTTCCCTCATCAAGGGAGTGTAATGGAATAATCTCTGTCCTGCATTGTTCACTTCCAATTTCCCAGTGCCCCATACTGGGTGCAAGTTTACCCATTACAATGCTTGGGCAGAGTGTAGAAAAGTGCTTCAATCACACCAGACCCTTATCGTTACCTTGTATTTTCTTGTTTTCACAAGTGGCTTCCCCTGACCCTTGCTAACTGATGGAATGGTTCACAAGACACCAGGGCAACCCAGAGTCAAAATTACTGAGGGTTTAGCATATTCCTTATTAGCATATTCCTTTTGTTTTTTGGGTTTTTTTGTTTGTTTGTTTGTTTGGTTGGTTGGTTGGTTGGTTTTTTTGTTTTGTTTTGTTTTTTAATTTTTGCTAGGAAGTGGCAAATTTTGCGCCAAGGTCCCTGGCAGCAGTGGCTGGAACCGTGGGTCCATGGTGGAAAGCTGAAATGTTACCGTGGCTGGCCAAAGGTCAAGGCCACACTGGCCTGTCCTGCTCCCTCTGCTCTGCCAGAGCACACAGTGAACTGCCATGCTTGCAGGGGGCTGAAGGGCAAAGATGCTGACAAAGCTGGGAGGGGAAGTGCAGTCAGGATCTCTGTCCCCTACCTTTGTTGGCCGCCTGGGTACAGGAACTGTCAGATCATGAGAAACTTCTGGTGTTTCCAAGAATTTTCTGCTTTCCTCATTCACAATCTTTCTATTCCCAAGGAACCACCTCTATTCCAATTTCATGGAAAACTGTGAGAAGCTTAAAATGCCCCTTGTCACCTGGCATCTTCTGTTGTATTACCTGGGACAAGGAGTAGCCCCACAGCTAATTCTTTCTCTCTCCCAAAATGTATCCCAAACCCAAAGTTCATTGTGCATCAGTGCTCCCAGTTCAACCCTCCTTCACTGTCCTTGAGCTGTACCTTTGGTCCATGCACCCTTCTTGCCCTGTTCTTCCTCAGAGCAGTGGTAGGTGCCCCAGCCTGGGAAACATTCAAGGTCAGGGTGGATGGGGCTCTGAGAAACCTGGTCTAGTTGAATATATCCCTGCTCATAGCAAAAGGGTGAACTAGATTACCTTTAAAAAGTCCATTCTAACCCAAAGTATTCTATGATTTAATGATTCTTGGGCAATTTTATGTCTTTCAGAGGAGATATGGTGCTGACTCATGCCAGCAATTGGGAAAGACTTGCCTCAAAAGAATCTGCCTCTTCAAAAGGGCAAGTAGGAGAAGTTTGCTAACAGGTTGTTCTCTGTGTCAAAGGCTGGAACTGGTTTCAGAAGACACAGACACATATTTGTTTGAAAAAAAAACAAACACAGGATGTTTTCTTGAGCCATCAAATTACTGCATGATCTGAAGGTCAGCAAGGCCTCTAGCCCACCACATCA
This sequence comes from Orthonyx spaldingii, assembly GCA_013397795.1. Taxonomy (NCBI): domain Eukaryota; kingdom Metazoa; phylum Chordata; class Aves; order Passeriformes; family Orthonychidae; genus Orthonyx; species Orthonyx spaldingii. The sequence goes on along the minus strand of VZTJ01006239.1, from coordinate 688,993 downwards.
CACATGCAGATTTCCTGATCAGGAATGGCTGTTTTAAACCCTATTGGAAGCAAAGTGTTTCCTTCAGTAATATTTTCATTAGTGCTTCTCCCAAGAAACTATGAAATATCTAAGGACGAGCAACTAAAGTCCACCAAACTTGTGTAGAGTTTGTTTCCACACCTGGTGTTCTCCCCAGATAAACATTTTGGTTTATTTAGTGATGCTACATTTTCTTTGGAGAGATAGATTTCTGTAGCTAGTGTCTTAGTGAAAGATGCCCGGGTCAATTTGGCTACTCCACAGGGCTATTCGTCCCCAGCTGCAGGATTTGAATTTCCCTTTGTGGAAGTTCACATGATTCCTGGCAGGCCATTTCTACAACTTGTCAAGGCCCCTCTGAGTGGCAGCATGATGAGCTACCATACCAACTGCCAATTTTGTATCATTTGCAAAGCTGTTCAGGGTTTGCTTTGTCCCATCATACAAGTCATTAAGGACTGTATGCTGATCTCTGTTCACCCCAGGATATACCACAAATCACTGCCTCTTGCTGGGCTTCATTCTGCTGATCCCAAATCTTTGAGACAAACAGTTTAGCCAGTTTCAAATCAAACTCATTGTGTACTTACCTGGTATGTGCTTTATGATTTTGTCAATGAAGACAGTGCTGAAAGCCTTGTTAATCTCAAGTTCTGCCCTTGTTCAATGAGCCTGTCTTCTCATAGAAGGCTATCAGGTTCCTTCCCTCCTTCTTAAAGACCAGAGTGATTGATTTTTTCCCAGTCATCAGGAATCTCTCCCAGTAGTTACAACCCTTCAAAGGCAATTGAATGTGGCCTTAGAGTGGCCTCAGCAGCTCTCTCAACACTCTTAGTACATTCCATCAGGACCCATAGATCTACACATGTCTAGTCTGTGCAGATGCTCCTTAAACTGATTCTGCTCCATGGAGGGCAAGTCTTTCTTGTTCTGGACTTTTACACAGGTTTCAGGGAATTTCTGGGAATTCCTGGAGGCTGCTCTTACCGGTGACAACTGAGGCAAAAGCAGTATTGAATACTTTGGCTTTCTCTGTGTACTTTGTCATCTAGTCCCCTGCCCCATTCAGCAGCAAGCCCAAATTTTCCCTAATTTTCCTTCTGCTGCTGATACACCTGTAAAAGTCTCTCTTGCTGCTCTTCATATCTCTTGCCATATGCAGTGGGGTGGGTTTTGACTTTGCTAACACCATCTCTGCATGCTTTGCATGCTGTATATTCCTCCTGGACCATTTAACACTGCTTCTACCACTTCTACACTTTTTGTATGTTTGATTTTAGTTAGAAACTCCTTGTTCATTGATGCGGGCCACCTGACGACTTTGCTTGATTCATGCTTTAAGGATGGACTGTTCTTTAACTTGGAGGAGGTGATTTTTGAATGATAACCAGCTCTTCTGGACCTCTCGTCTCTCTGGGGCCATATCCCATGATAGTCTTCCAAATAAGTCCTCAACATGCTGAAGTATGTAGCATTATGATCCACCATCTAAAGGCAAAGAATGGAGACACCCCAAATTTTTAATTAGTTTCTAAAACTCTGGACTGGGAAGTCAATTGCTAAAATACTGTTGAACTGTGAAATTCAAGCATAGGTACAGGAAAAGAGTGCTTTTCCATACCTCAGTTATTGCCTTGAAATAATCCAAGGTCAGGTGTAAAGACAGTCAAGGTCTCATTTCATTTTAGCACCTGCTGGCTAGAATTCCAATTAGAGAAATCATGTGTCTCTTCCTACTTTTACTGGTAATCTCAAAAATTGCCTGTATTCAGGCAATTATGGATCAAGATTTTCTACCTGAAGAAGCAAGGAGAAGTATATTAACAAAACAGACATTTATTATATTCAAGAAGCCTAAAATATCTGGTTAATTACAGTTAATTCCTGGAATAAATTGATGGTGTTCCAAACAAGATTTTATCAGCTTCTTTGCAATACAGTCCATTTTACTGGCATGCTGTTCAAAGGTTTCTATTGCAACTCATATTTAGGAGAGTTACATAAAACTTGATGTAGGAATAAGTGACAAAGGTTTTGTTTATTTCACATTATTATCTGTTGACTTTAAAAGACATAGGTAACAAGACAAGTTAAGCAACAAGTCAATGATTAAACGGATGAAATGGGTATCAACTCTGCTAGTTTGAAAAGATATTTAGAAAGTATGAAGAAAAAACCCCAGTTCTCTGAATTGTAAGAAATTTGAAGTACTAAAATTTTCTGTTCTTATTTAAAGTCTCTGATATTTATTAATTATCCCCTTTCTCAGGCAATTTATTTTTGTATAATTTTTAATGTTTGAGGAGAGTAATATTTTTGGAAAATACCAGTTTTAAATCAACTTTACAGTACAGCAAGGTTATGCTTTGTCAGTTTTCCAAAAAGATTTAAGGCTTGATGTTTCTTCAGAGCAAATACTTTTGAATATAGATGGTATCATGCTATAGCAGTGACATAAAGGTCTTGTGTAGTTTAAGGTCACAGTTCATCACCTATTTGAACAGCAGTTCTGTCACTGGGAAAATAGCAGTTCCCTCATATTTTCTACCCTTTACTCACCTCCCTTGGACTAAATTGGAAGTGGTAAGAGCCAGGTATATTCTTCTTTTGCTCTCTCTGGAATGAACTGGATATGGAAGAAAAAAGAATGCAGTTCCAGGGTTTATGTACATTTCCAGATTGATTATGTACATTTCCAGATGGATATCACATATCCAGGAGAAAAATGTTTTCTGTTTTGAAAAACTAATGTTGCTACATGCATGTTTTTTTCTCCTTTATTAATCTTTTATTTGGCATTATGCATGTTTAGTGGCTGCACATTAGTGAGACACAACCGGAAACAGAATCATCTGCTGGTATCTGGCTAATTTTCATGTATATAGCAAGGAATCCCTTTCATTGTTTTCTTCACATGAGGGTGACTTTTTGGAGGTATACATTGCATATTGGAATTAATCATTTTATTAATATTAGAACAGGATTAGTTGTATCTAATAATCACACTATTATTCCAGTATTTGGTACCTTTGATGTTTCCATCAGCTTCTGCTGCTGAGTTTATCAGCAGCAGCTATTATGGGGAAAGACTACTGGAAAAAGAATAGGGCATGATTTTTGCCCATCAGTTGTCAGTGACATTAATTTAATCACATGTAGAGATTCTTTTTCCTTTAAGTAGAAATAACAACGCTTACACATAGACACATACGTGCTTCACCTCTCAAAAAATTAATGTGTAATTTTGCTGCAGCTAAGACTTAGCTGTAGTCCTCATGATAATCACAACAGCAGCTCCAATTATTGGTGCTGTCTTGTTTTAATTTTTCACTCAAATTTAATACATTAGAAACTGGAACTATATTCTTCATGCTACGTGGTGGCTGGTTCATGTGGACTGGGGATGTTTTTGTTAAGCAGTTCTGTACATCAAAGAGGTTGGTAGAAGGGCTCCTGATTCCTCCTGGAGCCCAGTTCTTTGCTAGTTCCTGCCGGATGAAAAAGTTCGCACCAGGGTCGTCTGCTCGATCCAGTCACTTCTCTGACAAACTTCCTAGCTGGTATTTCTGTCATGGTAACACCTTCCTTTCCCCATTTGCCATTGTGGTAACCAGTTTCTATGTCCGAGAAATACAAATATGGCTGAAATTGACTGTGATATGTAGGTATGAATCCCACAGGCTCGCGAGGACTAATTCCACCACGGATTAGCAGCTGAGAAAGGGCCATCTCCTTATGAGCACAGCACATTCTCTGGGTAGGTAACCCCACTGAGCAAGGGAAATACAAGTTTTGGTGGAAGGTTTGTAAATTCAGAGAGCTGTAGGCACAGTCCTCCACTAACTTGATGCAATTTTGAGGAAACCTCAAGGGAAAGGATAGAATCCTCTAATGTGGCTCCATATTTGTGATGAGGCAGTGCAGAGGGAGGAACAGTGGCTTAAGTTGCTAAGTTGCTGAGTAGGTGAGCTGTCATGCTTTGAACTGATTTTTTTCCCTTTTCCTCATAAATTGTCTTATCCTACATACCTATTTAGAGAAACAGCTAATGCCTAAAATTCACAGATTTGTAAGATTCCCTCCCTTGTGAAGGTTTTGCAGGAGGGGGTCACAAAAGACAAGAAACAGAACTAGACCAACTTCCCGTGCGTGCATTCTACTCTAGATAATCTGGTTTCATTATATGTTTTGTGTTTTGGGATGAGATGGGGAGATGAAATACATCAGCCAAGTGAGATTTGACATAAATGGGGGATCTGCCAATGCAAATGATCCCATACTTTGGGATGAGACCCAATTTTGGACAAAAATGGTATTCAGATTAGATATTGATAAATGAAGCTTTTGTTCAGATTGAGCCCAAGCTAATACTGCTATGAGATAAGAAACTTCTCCATTTCCTGATATGTGTTATTTAAATTTAATAAACTTTATACCGCATTTAGTTTCTTTCTTCTAAAAAGAGAAGTAATTTGTTTGCAGAATGCAATGATGTCAACTGAAGATTAGGAAAGAAAGGAAAATAAACCAATTCTTCCAAGATCTATTGTTCAATATCCCCTTAACTTTCCCTTCAATGACCACACTTTTCCTTGACCTTCAAATCCCTTTCATTCCTCAGTACCACCTCTTTACTAGGTGGAAACTAAGAGGGCAATCAGATTGACCTGGGCCCTAGTACATGAAACTACATTTCTGAGTTTGGAAACATCTCAGCTATATCCAAAACACAACATTATCTAATTTCCAGCCCCTTTCATCTCTGGGACTCCACCTCACACCTGGGTGGAGTCATGAGTACTCTTCAGCTAAACTTGTGACATATCTTATTATTTTCTGTGCAAGTTGGATGTTGAAGGTCTAGTCCTACTGCTACTCCTCTTGCCTGCCTCAAGTGATCATAACCATGTTCACCTTCCGTCTAAATTCTGTTAGGGAACAAGGAAGAGTCAACAAAAGCTTTGAGAGCTGCTCTACACTAGGGTCCTGAGGCACTAATAGGCTTTAAAATGCCTGATCGGCCTCATCTGGAGCTTCCCACATGCCTCACCTGAGGGTTGAGGTTGTCGTTTAAGGTCAAGCCTGGCTTTGTAGTCCTGGTTTGTGATAAGCTTGTGGAAGTGTGTTTGGTATTGTCTCCTCATGTCCTGGCTCATGTTTGGATTTTTCCCTGAGTGGACTGCAGGTGTTAAGCTGTAGCCTGCATTATCTCCAGCCCCGCCTCTGCTCTGCCTCCTGGAAGGACCTTGGGCTGATCCTGCAAGCAAGGTGTCTCCAGGCCTGCATCTGGCCCTGCCTCTTCCTGCTGCTCTTGGTTGATCCCTGGAGGCCCCTCATCCTGATTCACCATATTGCCTCCTGGGCCTGTTGCTGTCAGGCCCCTCAGGTACTGTGGAGCAATCCTTAGCTCCAGTTTTATCCCCTCATGGAACAACCGTGCTCCTTCTCCTTCCTGATGTACAAGTGTCTGCCTTGATGAAGGAGGAAGGCAGCTTCTCCCAAACTGAGCACTGCATTATTACTTGTAGTGGAATCTGATGTTCCCTTTTCCCTTGGATGTGAAGGCAGATGTAATGAGATCTCCATCAGCTGCTGAGTGTGCAATGTTCCCATTTTTCCCTAGTTGGTCATGGACTTCTTGAGACAGGATGGGGAGATTTCCCCAGGCTTTCCCCTGGGTACCTATTGGGCATCTGATGCTGTCTCTGCAGCCCTCTCTCTCAATGAATAATGAGAGCTGTCATCTGCCTGCAATGCTTCAGGGCATGGTAGAGCCTCCTCTAGAACAATAAATTATAGAACAGAGCATTTAAGAGGTGAACAGTGACTTGGATAGGAGTAGCAGAGCTCCTCTTGCACCTTCAGTGCCTTACACTGTCCATTCATATGATGCCTAGTCTACACTTCCTCTCCCATCCTGAAAGAAATGGTCTCTTGCTAGCTACTGAACTAGTCTTTTTAAACATCTTTCTTTTCCTTGACAGTAGACAGAATTTGAGAAAAAAGTAGATGTTTAAAAGTTTGCACAATGAATTTACTTAGTGTGATTATTTCAACAATTCAAAAAGCCATCTAAAAATATCCTAATATTTATTTATTAATAATACTTCACTTGTCACCTTTGACATTTAGTTTAAGAGAACTACTTATTAATGAAAGGACAGTGCTTTCATTTACTGGAATAGATCAACATTTCTTAACAATTTTATCTCTCCAAATATTTACATAAATGAAGGCTAACCCTTATTGAACTCAATCACTATCCCACTGTAAAACATCCAAATGTCAAGAGTAAAGAAATTGTCAGAATAAAGTATATATTTAGTCCGAGACCTCTAGGAGAACTTCTTATCAGCTAATACTGTACCAACATGTTTAACTTAAAGCTGTGATTTCTTTAGGAACTTTTAAACTTGTAACCTCTAGCAGGGGGTAGGGGGTGAGGAATAACATGTAATATCAGTGTCTTAATTAAAATTTAAAATAATGAGAGATAATCTGTTGTGGAATACCAGAACTTATTCATAGAAAAACACACCCTAAATTCCAGTTAAGTCAGCTAGAGGGAAGTAACCCAAGTTTCCCCTACTGAAACTTAGCTTTTATGCTGTAGCTGATTCCACATACACACAGCTCTCCTCTTGCACCCAGGCAGCTGTAAGATGGTATCTTACATATATGCTCTTGCTAGACCACGTTGGCTAACAATTAACTGCCTGCCACCAGGGAGGAATTCCCCTTCTTAGAACAGGTTATTCTGTGGTCATTTGACCCTTCGTGACATTCCACTTAAAATATGTGAGTGACAAAGACAGATTATTTCATCAGGGCAAAATATAAGATTATTGAATAAATTTTTCCCTGATCAGAAACTGAATAATCAGAGAGCAACTTATAATGAAGAGACTCTGATTAATGAAAGAGTTATTCAACAAACTAATCTTAAAAGCAGTTATTCCTCCACTTTTGAAATGCAGGAGGTAAAAAAAAAAGATTAACAGACATTAGAGTTAACTTACTGAAACTTTGCACTCATTCTTTACCAATTTTTTAACTTGTACAGAAACAGCCATATCTATTAAGATTGCTTAATTATCTACAGATGATTAAATTTATTGTAAACTTGTGATAATCTGGGACATCTTTCCAGAAATGAAAAGCTGAGAGTGCCTGAGAGTAAAAAATAGCTGGTTTGAGGAGACAGACCATGGCCCAAAGTGGTATAGATGATGTGTATCCTCTGTGTAGCAATAATAAATAAGGGGTGTCACAGGGATTAAAGAAGAGCTGAGTGTGACTGCTGCTTAGTGGTAATTCTTCATGGTCATGTTGTGAACACTTTCTGAGCTGAAGCTGATGGTTTGTGCTGAGGCACAGTTTAGTTCACATGATCTCTCAGGTGTCTGCAGTACCATTCCGTCTGGGAGATGTAAGAATAGGGAAAAAGAAGTCCTGGAGCATAAGTAGATCTTGGTCAAGATACATGTCCCTTGGCCTATAAAACAAACACAGATCCAAGGTATCTCACTCATTGTGACTGCTGCAAATTGGATCTTTTTTCAGAAATGCCCAGGTGTTTTCAGGGTATTGACAGCTCCAGGTGCCAGTTGGAAATGCTGATTTATCTTTCAGCCAAACCAGATCTACTCCTTCTTGCAATTCCCATCTGCCCCAAGATGTTCACAGGAATCCCTAGGTCATGAAGATGTGTTTTCCCACTGGCAAGACAGGAGGTTTCTCCCTTTGCATCTTGGGGAACAGTGAAATTAATCCATTGGCAGAAATCTATCTGGCTTTAACTCCTTGTCCTCACCTTCCCTGTGGTAATGACTGTCTAACGTAGGAAGGAAACAGCCTCCAGTTGCGCCAGGGGAGGTTTAGATTGAATATTAGGAAACCTTTCTTCACCAACAGGGTTGTCAAGCGTTGGAACAGTCTGCCCAGGGAAGCAGTTGGGTCACCAACCGTGCAGGTATTTAGAAGGTGTATAGATGTGGCACGTAAGGACATGGTTTACTGGTGGACTTGGCAGTGCTGGTTTAATGGTTGGACTCAATGACCTTAGGGGTCTTCTTCAACCTGAACAGTTCTATGGTTGTGATGTGTACAATGTTGTTAGAGCTCCAGAGAACTGGCTGTGAGAAGTCAGAAAGCTTTTCAGCTGCTGGCAAAATTTTCTGAGCAAAAAGGAGCAGGTACTGGTCATTTGTGGGTGTATTCATTTTTTAAAAATGTGTGATGATGCAATTATTTGAATATGAAGAGAAGAAAATGTTGAACACCCAGTCTACTTTTTCTTCTTTTCCCCCTATGTCTTTCTGTACTAGATTTTTCCCATCCACACTTTTCATGGAAAACTACTTTGTTGTCAGGATTTGTCTTGCCTTTCCATGACTGATGCCACGGAACTACCTTGTCAGTGAAAGTGTGGAATGGCAATTACTTCAGGGGAGAAAAGACAGAGTAGCAGAAAGAGGAGCAAACGAGCTATGGCAAACCCTCTCATTCTTTCATGGAGTATGAAGTTTATAAAGTGGTGTTTTCTAGGCAGACAATCTTCTAGCTCTGAACATTATCTATATCCCTGGTTTTGTTGCTGAACATGTATTTGCACTGGTAATGGCATGGATGTGTAGAACACATGCTCTTTTGCCAATTACAGAAGTAATGTTACTATTGTCTAGAGAAGTTTCAGGATGTCAGATAATATTCTGAAATTTTAAAAATTATAGAATGCAATGCTATCTTAGAAAAGATGTTCCATTTATAAGTACCTGTATGTGAATATTATCTCATTCTCCTTTCTCCCCTGATGCTGTGTATGTAATCTCTTGAAACACTACAGAAGATATATTTGATTTGCTCCAATTCCTTTCTCTTCAATTCTCATTTGTACATGAACCACAATAAATATGAACACCTGGCTTTAACCAGTAATGCCACCTGTCATTGCTACAGGCAACATCTCCTCTTTTGATCATGTGGATTATTTCTTTGCTGTTTCCAACAATATCTTGAATGTATTGATTTGTGGACAAAACACCGCTTTGGCACTTGCCTCTTTATTATTGTAAGGCAAGGAAAAAATGTTTTAATGCAACAAAAGTGTTGGTGAATAGGGGCATTAAATTCCATTTCCTTTATGCTAAGCTCTTTGCTATCTGACAAACAACATCCACACAGAGGAAAATGCTTTTTGGGAAAGTGAGTCTCTAGACACTTCTAAAAGGCAATTTCTCTGTGCCACCAACTATATTGGACCAATGCTGGGGGAAGCTGAAAGATGAAAAAGATATTTCAGATCTTCAGAATTTGCCAAGAGACAGAAAGCTCCATGAGACATAACATGACATTTGTTGGACTTCTTGTCTTCACTTCTGCTTTTTCTCCTGGTATGGGACAAAACCAATCACTGGCCTCAGGATGACCAAAAAAATTGGTTTTTTGGCATGTGTTTTCTAGGCACCACTGGAGTGGACATACAGTGGAAAGTGTCAGAAGGGCTGTTGGCATGCTTTGTTCAAGAGACCACCTGTCTCCTGTGGGTAGGGTTGTTTTGGATGAATTCTCTTATATTAAGGTACTGTGTTGATTTTGCTAAACATGAATTTGTCAAACAGAAATCTCATTGTTTACAGAACTGAGATGATGTTCAGAGAGTCAGAAATGAGGACTGAGAGAGTCTTAGTCTTAAATGTACTTATATGGCCAGTGCCTGCTGGAATGAGCTTTAGGCATAAATCCCTGAAAACAATAGCCCCTTGGGAGTCAGTGTCCAGTGACAGCCTTACAGCATCATTCTCCCATTGTTCACTTCAGAAATCTGTCATATCATGAGTTTTTGACTGGCTACCAGGTGAATTTGCAAGGGACAGAACACATAAAACAGACTCTTTTATAATAATAAATAATAATATTTTCATAAGAAGTATAGAGAATTTATAGAGAATTTGAGTTTCCCTGATAAAAATGTGAGAATGAATATACCTTTTTAAAGTACTATTTTTGTCTCTTAAAATGAGGCAAAGTGAAGGAATTTTATTCTTGGTAATTTTGGGGCCAGCAGCTCTCACCTGTCTCATAGAAATGACTGCATTTGCTGCCCAACATCTCTCTTTGCTCAAGTAGGAGGCACAGCCTATGTCTCTATTGTATTCAATCTTGCTCAGACAGTGCAAATATGTAGGGAAGGATGGAGACCATATACTATGTGGTAATCATGAACTCACTTACCATGAGTGATGCTATCAGTGGTCTCCTCTGAGTGAAATTTGTCTCAGTACCCCTGTCAGATCAACTCATGCCCGCTGGATATGTTTAGCAATGCAAACCAGGGAATTATTAAGCTTCCTGTGAAGGTGGGATGTTGAAATAAAACAGCCTCAATCCATTCCACTTCACTTTAATTTCCTCTACAGGGTAAATGGGGATGTAGTAGTTCAAGGTCCCCTTTCTGTCAGTGACAACACATCAGCATTTTCAGATACAGTGCAGCCCACTCAAGGATGTGGTTTTCCATCTACAGCTACCAATTTCTTCCCCCGTGCACAACCAGTGCATGAGTCTAAAAGGTTTAAAGTTAGGGGCCTCAGTTTCTTGTCTAAAGCTTTATGTGATGAGCCCAAATCAAAATGATGCAGTGTTTCAGAGATTGTTTCAGATACAGGAATTAAACTTTAATGTCCTCACATCCCTGTGATGCTGTAATTTATAGCCTAATCTGCTTCAGTACTCATTGTAATGCTCAGTCTCCCTAAAAAGTGTAAGAAATAACACAAAGACTTAGAAATCAAGTTGATGTCTTGCAATATCTGGGCTCTTTGGATGGGAAAGATAAGGAGGCTGAGAATGTCATTAAAATGTACACGTGCAAGGAAAGTGTTATAAAGAGCACCATGGTACTATCACTCCACTGTTTGAGTTAACTTCCCCTCTGCACCAGATCAGAGTATTAACGAGCATCTCCAATCTCTGTGCTGATGGTCAAGCTGGAATTCACAACATTTTAATACAGCCCATGTTTGGAGAGTTTCGCAAAGAAAGAATTGTTAATGAGTAATCCTTGTCCATTAGGGCACTGAGCCAATAAACCCAAGCTTTGATTCATTGTGTTATCACTACAGGCTTCTGCTAAACATGAAAGAAAAACAAAACAAAAATGTTCCTATGTGACAATCATTAGGATACTGAACTGAGCGCAGAACTGTCTTACATCCTGCCATCTGCAGTCTTCCAGAAAAGAGCAGTAAGTAATAATTCCTTAAACTGATAGCTCTTGCTGTTGTGTAGCGTAAAAGTAATTTTATCACGTGAATTATTTAGTGGATGTTAATGGATTTTTGGTCAGAAAAAAAAAATAAAGTGAAGAATAATGTAAGAAGTCTTTTCATCCACAAAACTGTCTCAACAGTAGGAATTCCCCTTGAGAAAAATGGTAAGGTGAAAAATAAGGTCATGTTGAAATTTGTCTTTAGAAAACTGGCTTCTGTGTGTCACTGGAACAGAAGGCGTAAGCTTGATATTAAGACTTTCTTGAACAGCACTATCTAGTTAATTATATGCATTAGCTTTAAAATTACGTTTGTTATTTTCTTATCCTTTTAGAAACAGAAAGTGTTTTCAGTGTGATTAATGGGAGAACAGAAAACAATCCAGAAAGGGAAAATTATATTTGTTTCATGTAGTTTTTTCTTTGACAGTTCTGTGTACAGATTCCAAGTGCGTCTTCCAAAGTTGAAGACTTTAGAGCATATTTCACATAACTAGGAAAAGTAAAATGGGGTTTCAAATTTCAAGTGATTACTATTTGAATTCATTGCTAGTTTTTAAGAAAATGTAATTCTATTCTGAGTGTTCCTCCTAGTCATTTATCTTCAGAAAGCTGTAATTGTGGCGGAACATGTTTTGCTCTTGTTATTTTTATTGCTATTGCTTGTGTTACAGAGAATGTAGAGACTGGAAATTAAATTGGAATTCCAGTAGTCTAAATTGCAGTCCAAAAACAGGTTAGAAATGGAGGGCTTGCAGTTTTATCAGGTGAGAAATGAAAAAGATGCTAGAGAAAGCAAGACACAGAAATGGTGTTTAGGAGGTAATCCCAGGAACAGTCAGAAGCTGGCTCCACTCTTTGAAGTTACTTCCCTGCTTACAGAAATGACATTGACACTTCTCATAGAGTTTTCAGTTCTACTTGGGGCTCAGATGCCTGGTTTTGCTTCACAATTAAGCAGTAAGAACATTCTATATTTGTCCATGTCATGTGTCTCTTTCCTCTGATTTTAAACTCCATATTAGGAAATCTAACAGAAAATTTCAAATAAACACAGTAACACTAGTGCTGCCTCTGGTTCTCAAAGTTGCTTGTGCAGTTGCTTGCCTTTTCACATCAGTTGCTGTGTAGTTGCCTGTAGTGCTGTGCTTGCCTAAATGACCTGAGAGCAACAGGATGAAAATAGAAAGCATAAATCTTCCTAATGATTTCAAGTCTCTTTGATAGACTTTAAAACAAACAGGTAATCAAATAAAATAGCTTCTCAACTGAGGCACTACATTAAATATTCTACAAAAAGGCTATGAGGCCACATCAAAAGCCTGTGAATTAGATGGGAATCTATCTTCCCATTGATGTTAACAATGTTTGGATTGGGCCATAGATTAATGATGTTACTGAAACTTCTCTTTGAGCAATAGGCAGTCAGATGTGTGAAAAAAATATTTTGGGACAGATGGAAGGAAATGTACTTCAATAATATTCGTGAAAAAATTTGCAAGTGCTTTTGATATATCTTCATTTGCTGAGTAATTGAAATAGATTCAACCATTCTTCTGAAGGTAAACCACAATTAGACTGTCATGGAGCTGTTCTGATGATCAAAAGTATTTTTACTTTACTTGAAAGTGTGAGGTCATGATGCTTTTGTTTTCAGTGAGCTCAGTTGATTTAACTTTAATTATTTCACTAAGAGACTTGGCTTTGCTCACACAGAAGCCAGGGGAAGTTTTACTATTGACCATAGCGGGGTCAGAGGTAGTGCACAGATAAGAACCCACAATAAATCTGAAACCCAGAGCCCAAATGTGTATACATACATATTTGTATACCTCAAAGAACATATAAAATCCATGAGAAATCTGAATGAACATGTATATGCACCCATACAGTGGAAAAACGAGCCCCATATATAATAATATACATGTAAATTTCCTTAGTTAAACATAAAACATGAAAACACACATTGACTGTTCTGAAGTATGTTAAAGGTTACATGTAATAAAATTTTAGGTAATTCAGAGCTCTTAACATGCAACTGAAGACAATAATCTCAAGCAGTTGGGCACATATTTTACTTTATACATACTGATCTCTGTTTTTCTTTGCTGTATATTTTGGCCTATGAAAATAATCTCCAAAGGTGGTGGAGTAAATAGGTTTATTAAAAAAGTTAACTATAAAATTATTTGGAAAAAGAAGCTTTCTAATTTATCACATGCCTCTTTTTTTCTCTTGAGGGGCTCTTATTTTGGAGATCAATATTGGTTTCCTGTGCTTCTGTTGCCTTTATTTCAGCTTTTACATATTGGATGCTTTTTTGTTGTTGTTGTTGTACTTCAGGATGGAGTATCAGTCAAATATAGTGACCTATATTATTTCCCAGAACTGAACAATGTCTGGACTAAGTGTAGCTTAAATGCTCTGTACTGTGTACCTAGTGTAGGTCTTAGAGCTGGAAATCAGCATCTGCTGCTTTAAAATACATGTGAAATTAATTATATGGATAAATCTAATATAGGTTAGATAGCTCACAGCAAGTTGGACTCAGGATAAAATCAAAGCCAAATATCAATCAGTATTTAATGAAGAGTTTGGTGTTCAGTGAAATTTACAGTAGCAAAGCTACATGCAATGGAAAATATATTTCCAGCTTTTTTATGGTGACCTTTTGCCTTGCAGAAATCCCAAGGGGATAGGAGTAATCTCTTCCATGAAATCTAGTATATGGTCTACATCAGCTGGATATATTAAAGAAAATGATGTATTAAAATGGTGGGAACTGTAAAATCATCATGAATATTTGGCTTGAATTGAATCCATTAAGACAAAAAATTATGTGACAGGAGGTGTACAATTGCAAAACCTGTAAAGTCCTACAATAGTGCAGATTATTACAAATATGTCCTCAAGATTGTTACTATAAACAAGGCAGTATTAATAAGACGAGGGTTGGGTCTTTTTGTGTGCGTATGTAAAGAATAATAGATTCTAAGGGGTCCATCTTGAGGTTAAAGAGGGGCATTATACAATGATATGTTAAAAAATGGAATGGCCTCAAAGAAATGAGGAAGAAGTTTATAGACATATCAAAGCGGCTGTAAAAACATAGACACTTTATAAGCATTTTAAACCATAGCTTGCCTGCTTTCTTCTTTATTTGCAGGACAAACTAGAAGGATGCAGCATATAAACCTTACAAGCTAAGAAGTTATGCATTGAAAGTCTGACCATGTACTGGCAGTAAATACTTTTAAGTAGATGTCTTCTTGGGACTGTATTTAAAGTATTTTGATATAACTTTCAATATTCCCTAAGAAGATAAATTCTAGGCTCTGTACGAACATACCAAAATTCACAATCCCAACGCTGATGTTGGGTGTTGCAGTGTTAGGCCCTCAAACAGGGGCCAAAGAGGAAACATAAGAAGTAGTAGTAGTGGTGAAACAGTCTTCATGTCTGGCTGCAAGGAGAGCTGATCCTGCAAGGAACTCTAAGGGTGCACTCCCATGGGCTGTAAGGAAGGTGTTAAAGGGCTTGGATGTGAGGAGAAGGTGCTGATGGCCTCTCTTCTCTGGTCTTCAACAAGAAAATCCACAAAAATATTCACTAGCCCTCTGAAAATACCTCATTTTGATGTTTCTCTTGCTGGCCATTATAAGGGTCCTGACTGTGCTGCTGTCCTTTCCCATCACAGAACACTTATAATGGGCTGTAAGAGTAATCCCATCCCAAGGGTTTGTCATGGGTATTTCCTGAGAAAACTGTCTGTCAGGAGTTTTAAGACCTTAGAACCATGTGAGCAGCCCCACCTCTTGATTTCAGCAGATAACTTCCCTGGCAAATGAGGCAGCAAGGCAGTAAAATGGTTGGAAGTAAATGTGGACCTAGTGGGGTGGCTGGGCTGGTTGCCAAACCCCATCCAAGATAGAAGGAGTTTTTCTGCTGTTGCAAAACTATGTTTCTGTGTTAGATTTGAGGCTCTGTGTTTACAAGTTACTTGCCACAAGAACCCTATCTGGTCTGTCATACAAGTAGCTTTTGACATTTCTAAGTAAACTGTTTAAATTATCTGTGGGCAGACATTTAAAATGCATCTGTCTAATTAGAGGGCCCCTGTTTATGTTAAGAAAGAACTTAATGAATCCTTATGGACAAATATGAATATAATTACAGAGTGTGCTTGCCACTCTCACAAGCTACTTCCCAGTCTGCTCAGCACTGGGGCCTCCTGCAGCATTCACGTTTTTGTCAGCTGACGTCATTTCTGTTTGAGAAACATGCTGAGCCCTCACTGGGAAGCAGCCTGGGCTGTAACTCTCAAATGCCTTCAGTGAGTGGAAATGCAGTCCCAGGGACAGTCCCACGGTAATAAAGCCAAATAAAGAATTAAGACTATAAAACAAAGGGAAACAGATTGCTGTCACCTTTATGCAGAATCCTTTTGGTGTCTGTACAAGCCCTTGAGACATCTACTTGTTGAAGCTCCATATTCTCCTGTTGGTCCTGCCTCAAATGCAATCTGGAGTTGGGCCACTCCACCTGGATGGGCAAGGGAGCCCCTTTCACACCTCTCCCAGCCTCCCCAAGTGAGAGTTATGTGGCTGCTTGAGACCATAGCAAGGGTGGGTGGTTATCAGAGCAAGGCTTGGCTGTGTTTGCCACCATTTATCTTGTTCAGTAATTACTGAGAGCAAGATAAAGAGCTGGTCACTGGAAATTAAACTCAAGTTTCCTGTCTGTGTTCTTCTGATTTAACCATAAACTTACACTTTTTCAGTAAGTGAAACCAATGAAATGATGAAAGGGTGGTGAAAATATAATGCAAACAATTGGTGTTGTGTGGAAGGGAAACTGGGCAGCGTGCTCTCAGGAGGTCAGGTCAGTGCTTCAGTCTGAATATTTGAATCTATTTGGAATAAACCACCATTAATTTTAAATTAACAGAAAGATGGCAAATAAAATATGCCACAGCAAGGAAAAAAACCAATAGGCTGGATGTAGCATATTATTTAAAGGCTGGATTAGGTATTGTAACTTCAAGATAGTGTTTGTTACAGCAACTATTGAAACAACCTCCTGCATCCTGCCTTACACTAGGTACACAGAAGTTGGTTATATTGTTTTAAATATTCTTTTCACTTCATACATTTCAGGGTCTCTTTTGAACCTCCTTTTAAATCAGCGTATTCCTCCTGAACTGAAGAATAAATGGGATCTGAAATGAATTTAATAGGACATCATCAGCTAGCCACTGCTGATGGATTTCCTCTTGCTGAAGGTCCTCATTTTTTTGGTAAGTCACCAAAATAGGTTGAAATAGCAAACTGTCCTTTACTCAGAAACCTAGAGGAAAGTGCACTGAAATTTCAAGCCAAGGACATGTGGCTGAAAATGTGCCAACCTTCTTGAATCTTCAACACTTATGACAGGAATAACAAACCATAGATCTGTTGTGTTAATATAGTCCTGCACATTATTGCTCTCATCACTGCTCATAGCAGAATCTGTAGGTCGTTTTTGTGACACTCTTCTAATACTGGAGACCATTTGGCAAAGACAGACCTTTGGATACAAGCTGGATGTTACCTTCATGTGAGTCACTTAAATCAAGCTGAGCAGATATATTTCTAGTTAATCTCTAATAAAATTATAGTGCAGTGTATTTGCATTGCCATATTATGCAAATTTATGAAAGTAATTTCACCTAAATTAAAATCTTTGTCTTATTAAAACCATTAAAAACTTATCCTATTAACTTCAGTGCACAAGAAAATTTATAAAGCAGGCTGGAAGATCCTCCTTGCTCCAGTTCCAATGAATTTTTCAAGGCTAAGCATGAGTCTGTTAATGAGTGAAAAATTCTTGCTCAATATTTTATAGGCATGGGTAAGCTGTTTTCTGATATATGTACTGCTAAGATTAAAAAAAAGAGAGGATAATACATTTTTTAGCCTTTCATTTGACAGCAGAGAGGATCCTTCATTGAGTAACATGATACATTGAGGGCCCCACAAACAATAAAGACCCTCACAAAATGCTGCAACACTTCAGAAGTTTATAATCCAAATAACACCAGAATTTTGCCTTTTTGAGTGCTGGAAAAATTGAATGCATGCCAGTTTTGTCTGTCTGAAACAAGAGTAGTGCTTGCGGCATGGAAGGAAGGACTGAGACACAGAGCCACTCCAGCTGCAGAGCTCCTAGGTGTCAGGAACATCTCTGCAAGTCAGACCTCTTGCAGTGTCCTGGCTCCATACAGCTAAACTAAAGCATGATCACTAATGATAAACAGAACCCACTACATTATTGTGTGCTGCTGGTTCTTATCCCTCTTTGTGTTGGGGCTTGGTGGGAGAAATATTTCGGAGTTGTTAAAAAAGTATAGGCAAACTGCTAAACAACTTCTTTGCTGCCCCTTAATTCCAGTGTTAGGCCATGATATACCGAGAGGAGAATGATGTTCAAATCTAGGGTGCCAAATTTTAGATCCAGTCATCTTTTAAAACTCCTGCATATCTGAGCTGCTTCAGATTTTTTTTTCAAGAAATTTCCCCCCAGTATCTACTTTTTCATTAATTGCTTCATTATTTTTAAGGAATAATGATCAGGTAGCTTGAAAATACAAGGAAGAATGTTTATATAATATCCTTTCCCTCCACAGGGTAATCTTACAAATTGTGAAGCTTTCAGAAGAGGGATTGTGTCTCTCATTATAGGTGTACAGAGTTTAGCACAATGGAGATTTAATTCAAACTGACATTTCTGTAACAGAAAGAAATAATGTATTAAGGAGTTGAATCAGGGGTCCCGTAAGGAAGAAAACTTAGCACTCCTGCTGTGTTTCACTTAAGATGACTTTTGTTTTGTGAGGTGTCACTCTAATGTGGTGTCTTTTTTGCTTTTATAACTGGAAAAAAGCCTATCAGAAATAATATGCAACTGAGTCCATAGAGAAAGTTACTCATTGTGAAAATACGACTCCATCTCTTCAAAACACTTGTAGGAAATGGTTTTGCCTCTCAATTTTTTGTCTTTGTAAATTACTTGCATTTTTTTGACGTTCAATTTTGTCAGGAAGTGACTTGTGAACCCCAGAAAACAGGAAAAAAGCTTTTCTTTTAGATAGTCATTATAATGCATGTTTCTTTTAAGTCTTCTCATACATTACATCTCACAAATTAAAAATTGCTGGCTTACAAACATTAGCTTTTATACAAACCAGTCTCCTTTGTTCAAAGATGCATACTCGCATTCTATAAAGAAAACCTTATAAATACATTTTCTTTTCATTATGCTTTATCCAGTCTACAGGGAGAGTGTTCTCAGACCTTCAAAAACAAATCTAATTGCATCTCCAAACATTAGCTCCAGGTCAGGTCTTTAAAAGAAATGTTGCTTGAAAATGAAATTCTGAGTTTCTTGTGCTTTGAGCCTCATCACCATGGCACTTCTACATACTTAGCCTCAAGACTTGAAGTTGCAACAGGTTTCAGGAAAAAGGTTTTCTACCTTTCAATAGTTGAAAATTGTATGCTGCTATTTTAACAGTATATGTCTAAGGTAAAGTATCTCTGTATGTCTTCAGAGGTAGCATTCTAACCATAGTTTTTCACTTCTGCAGTTATGAGTTCCTGGGAAAAAGGCCTCAAAATGCAAATGAGGAAGGCTCTTTAACCTAGTAAAAGTGAGAGTACTTCCCTTCCACTCTGTCTTTCTGCAAAACTGCTTTTCTTTTTCTAACTCCCTGCTCAGGTGATTTAGAAACAGCCTAGATCTCTTTACAGAAATTATATCTTTGAAGAAGTGGCCAAAACCAAACACATAAAATGATACAACCTCTATAGTATCTGCATACAAAATCAATTTTAGCTTTCTTGCAGCTCTTGTTTTCCCAGTGAGGGAAGGAGACTCTTGATAACACAAAATCCCAGAGATGTGTGGGTCTCCATAGGATCTGTCCTGTTAGGATTCTTCCCTTCCTCAGCCAAACCCTGTTTTTATTTACAAGTCCCATTGTACTGAACAGGGCCAGCTGTGTGAAGACTGGTCCAGTTTCATATCCTGATCTAAGAGAAAGTGGCATAACTGTCAACCTTCATTTTTTAACCTCTGTAATTTAGGGCTGAAATCCTGTTCTCCTTTAAAATCTTTGGAAGCTTTGTAGTGCACTGTGGAGCCATGAATTTATTCCGTGGACACTTCTACCATGACAGACATAGACTGATCTGAGCTCCTCCACTTTGCTCCAAATTGGCTGGACACAAGCTGTGACTTAGAATATGCTGAGATGCATTAGCAGAGCACTGTGACATGCCTTGCTCTAAGGCTTGGAAATTCAGCAAGAGTGTTGCAAAAAGGTATTTGATAAAATTTTCAATTGTCTTTGAAATTATTTCATATTAGAGACAATACATATGTTAAGTACCTATATCTCCATTAGCTTATTTCTTCCAATGGTCATCACTTATCTTTTATCACAAGAGACTGAATGAATTTTCAGACACAAAAGATCTGCCCTTTAAATCTTATATGTGTAGGGTAAGGTTATATATTTGTGTGGGATATGAAATATATACAGCATGTGACTCAAACTGTCATTTCTATGATAAGTAAGTAGCAGGCCTCTAAAGTATTTTCTATTTTCTGTGAAATCACCTTATATAGAAGTTGTTAGTATGCAAGATACTAAGTATGAAACTTCAGATATCAGAAATCGAATTATTTTTAAGAACCTGAAAAGAAACTTCAGTATTATTATATGCTTAGTTTGAATGAAGATCTATTTTAAGTATTATTTGATGGCCTGAAAATGTTTGCTTGTAATGTGACATTAAATTATAACAAGACAAGAAATGTCATCCCCATTGTACATGTCCTTAGCTGGGAAAGAAGTTTTGGGGCAGGGGAATGAACACTCTTAAAAGCTGTATTGAAAAGGATGAGGGGAAAAAAGAAAAAGAAAATTACACGTAACAAAGAGGGGAAAAAGCAATATATCTAAACTTCTTAATGAAAGAACAACAAATGCTGTTGAAAATTGCTGTACACATAGAATAGTGTCTAAGAGGAGCTTAAAAGGCTGACTCCTTTTACATAAATCTGCAAATTTTTTTTCTGTGCTTTGTTTGGATGTTTTGGTTTGGTTTTTTTTGGGGGGGCGGTTTGAGGATTTTTTTGGGTTTTTTTGGGGGGAGGGTGGTTGAGGGTTTTTGGGGGGGTTGTTTTTGTGTTTTGGGCGTTTGTTTTGGTTTTTTGTTTGTTTTTTTGGTTTTTTGTTTTGTTTTGTTTTTTGGTTTTTTGTTTTGTTTTTTTTTGTTTTTTGCTTGTTTTTTTTTTCTAGTTGGGTTTGGTTTTTTTTCCCCCTGTTTTTTAAAATAAATAATGGTAATAAAAAAGGTAGTAGGGTCAAGTGTCCAAACTGATTAAACAGCTTCAAGATCATGAGATATGTTAAATAACTACTTGTCTTTAGCACCACCTGGCAGTTGATGCAACATCTGGCTTCATCCCTGCAGAGAAGATAATTAGGCTCATAACTGACCCCCAAATCAAAAGGAAACAAACCAACACAAATTAAAACAGAAAATCTTGGATGTATAATAATTAAGAAGAGAGCCAAATCAAAGAGAGTGGCAATGTGAGTAAAAAAATTAATGAGAAGGACAGATTGGATATGGCTTTGAGCAACCTGTTCAAGAGGAAGGTGTCGCTGCCTATTTCAGGGGGTTTGGAACTAGATGATCTTTAAGGTCCCTTCCAACTCAAATCATTCTGTCTTGTCATACAAATGTGTCCTGTAGGGTCTGAGCACTCTGGCCTTTTTTTGAGAATGCAGCATTTCTGCTCTTAAAAACCACACTCCTGTGCTATTGAAGTGGTTCATCTATTGCACAGAACCATCTGACCTTACCAAACATTGATTGATACAAAATTTTGTTGTAACTAAACCACAGCAGGTACAAAAATACAATGGCTAGGCTACGTGGAGGCACCCTCTCAAATGGTAACCAAATTTTATCCAAGTAAATCCACACTGGGAACAGACATTGTTTCTGGCATTTACAAACAAGTTTCTCGTAATGAAGTTAATTAGTAAACTATATAACCTCTGGTCTGTGTCACTCCTTGCTAATCTTAAAGAAAGTTCACACAGTAGAGAAGTCAACAGGACACAGACAAAGCAGAATTAAGAAGTTTAAAGTATATGTAGACTTTAGTAGGTAAAAAAGACAAAAGAGAGAGAAAGGACAACTGAGGGACCTTAAGGAGAGTATTTTTCTTCAAGAAATGATCAGACTGAACACAGCCTGAGGTAAGATATTGCTGTATTCTCACTTGGATATTTGTGTTATCTATGCTTACACTCTTCCTTGAAATTGTAGGATGCTAAACCAAGTTATCTTTAAAAGATATGAATATAATATGTTTGGAATTAAACCAGGATTTTGTTGATGGCTATGCCCTGGTTTCCAAATTACTCAATTCTGAATATTGTTATTTTATTTTGTTCCTTCATGAACAACAAGGGAGAGCCAGGGGTTCATATTTTAAACCAGCTTAGAATTTAACTATCTTTGTTTAGTTTCATATTAGTGGAACAATAACTTTTACATTAAAATGTGATCTCATTATAATTTCTGTAATATTCTGCATAAAATCACCTTTAGCTTACACAAAACCTCAGTATAATTCTGTAAACTGAAAACAGTTTCTGTATTCCTGCAAGGAATATTATCTATTGTTTCTACAAGTCAAATATATTTTCAAGTTTCATGTAAAATATTCTGTGTAAAATTTAAAGTAACAAAAGTAAAACTCTCTAATAAGTTTCAGTTGCAAGTAGAAAAAATATTTGTAAAACAATAATCATGTGCATGTTAAGATTTCACTTTGTTTTTAGTAAGCTTTCCATATTTTTGTAGGAGTTTTTCATTGAAAAACACTTATTTGCAAAATATAAGATTTGCAAATTGAAAAAAATCTGCAGCTATAAGTAGCATAACATTTGAGTGTGTTTAAACAGTCTTTCCTTAGAAATCTGAAAAGTATGCTTCCAAAAGGAAAAACAGGTAAATGTTTCAAAATATTTAAGACCACACAACCAAAATGTCGGTGCAGCTCAGCAAGCTCCGTTCTGATTTCACTTTCACTGCTTATACTACTGCAACTCTAATGATTTTACTGAGCTGCTCATGCTTTAGTTGCATGAGACCAGTCCATCCCAGACTTCTACTAATATATATATCTGGAGAAAAACTTATGTACATTCCACTTGGTAAGATAAGATTACTTTTCTTTTATGATAAGAAATTATTTGGTCTAGACTCTCATGTACAGGTCTACAGGTACATCATGCTCAGGTCTGCTTAAAACAAACCAAACCAAAACCAAACACGAAACCCTCAAAACTTCAAGCTACAGTGGGAAAACATACATAGTTGCAACCTAATTATCTTTAACCATCATACTGGTCTTTGAGCACTTTGAGAGTTTTAGCTGTAAGTCTGTTTTACATAAAACAAGACCATGTTCTCTCAGTCTCTCTCAATTCTGTCTATTCTTCCTTTTCCCTTCCATTGATCTGAACATGGACTCAGTTCAGTTAAATTGTTTAACTCTGTGTCTGATACAGAAGAAAAAAGGAGGTGATATAGGCTGCTTGGCTTTATTCCCATATTTGACTTAAGTAATTAAGATTTGATTTATTTTTTGTTTGTTTGTTTGTTTCCCTTGGAAGTAGAGTAGAATTAATGACTGGGGAGATTTTTCTAAACAAATTTGTAACCCAAATCCTCTACGGTTGTTTAAATAAACAGCCAATATTGTCTCAGGATGTGCTGCAGTTCTTTAGTAGCTGTGAGTTTTTTAACAAGCCCCAAGATTTTTTTTCTGAGGAAGGAATGTTGCCTTCTCTTCTTGTTCTTTCAGATGCCCAAGCAGTTCAAGGGGTTGGTATACAGCTTTTGTGGAGTTTCCTGTGGATGGCAGAAAGCTAAAAATCAACAGTTTCTTCCTTTTCATTTTGGGATTGTCTCACTTTCCTTTAGAAAAATCAATGAACTAATTACTAGCTAGCAAATGAAAACTTATGTTTCCATGGTGAAGAGATTCCCTTCCAAAGAGAGACTAAATGATTATGTATCCAACAATTAACCCCAGCTTTTGTACTTGAAATACCTTGACCAGTCTTTATGAGCAGCGGTCTCATTAAACCTATACTGGATATCAACTCTGTTATCCTCACCCTCTGCTTGTTTTGTCACCACTGTGACTGGCGGGTGTCAGTGACAGTTTGCATCTGATGCATGAAGCTGTAATGTCACTTCCAGGCTCTTTCACAGAGTCCCCAGATGCCCTCTGTATGTCTATACTCTGTTTAAATAGCGTAACCTTGGGTTTGGGGAGTGCCTCATTCTACTCTGCTTCTGCCAGCGTAACACTTGGTGCTCTGGCCTCTTCCAGAGCAACGAAATGCAACCATAATTAAACTAATTGCTAGTAATAAAGGGCACCATTATTCTCATTCAGTTTTGTGTCACGTTTTTCCATACATCTTGCTGTTTATTCTGGAACTGGGACCTCAACACTTGCTATTGGCAAAGACGTGCTGTGAGCAATAATAGAGTGACCACGCAAACCCAAAACACTGGCATAGCTTCTGCAGCACTGTAAAGTAGGAAGGGCAGAAAGCTGCAGAGCAAGAGCGTGAGACCTTGAAAGTGAAAAAGTAGGTGTAATTAAAAGGTTAGTTTGTGGCACTAACTGAAGTGAGACAAAGGAGAGAGAAGGATCCCCTGCTATAGATTTTAATTATTTTTGTCATTACAGATGTCCTCTCTTCTTAACTGTTAGCATTTCTTCATTGTTTCTGATTCCTCAGAAAAGGATACTTGTCTGGGACCAATTTTATGTCAGCAAAAATGGTTTTGGAGTTCTTCTGAAGCACTGCTAAGTGATGGTCCCAATGAACATTAATCTATGATTTCCTTGTAAATACTGCTGTTGACTCAAATAAAAGTGGACTGGTCATCTTCCTGGAAATATGCACTATTTTTTTCAGACTCTCTTCTTGGAACTATTGAAGGAATTGAGTCAGTGTTTTCATAAAAGAGAAAGACGTGGCTCTCTCCAACAGAAAATGAGAAGTAGTTTGCAAATAATTTTTACATTCAGCTTTTCAGTTGTTTGACGTGGTCTTGATTTTAACTACAGCATCCAGGAACTGCTGGATGCTGTTGTGCCTGGAGTACAGAAAAGAAATGAGAGTTCAGTTGTTCGCAGTTTTAAATATACTCCTTAATGAGCAAGGTTAAGGTAACTGCCAGATACCGTGTTGACCCTGACAGGAAATGTTGCCACTCCTTGTGCCACTGCCAGGTCTCTTGGTGGCTCAGAGGTGACTAATGCTGGCTTACAGGTGCTTGCCATGAGAACTGCACAGCTGCACTGAACGACACAGACTTGTAGGGGCTGGGGACCAGGCTGTAGCAGCTGGCTGCCACTGGAGGCTGGATGGTGAGAAGGTTGCATTTCACCACTCCTATTACGAATATATTTCTTGTTCTTTCCTGGTGCCCTCACTTTCCTATTTCAGGCTGTTCTTGAAGGTTTATTTCATGTTCTTACGTCTTCTAATTAAGCCTCACCCTTGTCATTTTCCCTAGTGCAGTTTTGGTCTGTCATGATGTATTCATTCAGAGTTAAATACAAATTAATATGATTGAGTCTTGATTTATCTTTCACCAGTGCCAAGGGGTTTTTGCCATTTGTTTGGATTTCTTCCATTCTGCTTTAAGGCTTAATTTGGGTTGTTAGCTTCCCTGGGGTGTGGATTGCTCTCCCTTGTAAACTGAACAGTTATACAATTAACTGCACAATATTTTTCAAGGTTTTTTTTTTTTATGTAACTGCCACTGCCAGACATTTCCATGAATTATAAAGGAGTGTCTGAGAATGAATAAATTATTTTTAAAACTCCTTGCATTGTATTTGTGTAGCAAGTCTGAGTTTAGATAATGCAATCTCTATGTTTGTGCCTGGTTATTGAGATACATGTCTAGAACTGGAAACTTCTCTGGTAACTACAGTTTCATGGTAGTAATAGAAATTGGTTTTGCATTACTATTTTCCAGGTGTCCTATCAGAACCAATGAGTTCTCCAGTGCAAGAGGCAGATGTATCACCTTATGCACAGTACAACAATGTGCCATTTCCCCAAGTTCAGCCTCAGATCTCATCGCCACCTTATTACTCCAACTTAGGCTTCTACCCTCCGCAGCATGAGGAATGGTATTCCCCTGGGATGTATGAACTCAGGAGGTTACCCTCAGAGACCTTTTTCCCAAGGGAGACAGAGATAATGGATATCCCTGCAGCCAAAAAGCCTAGACTGGGTCACTCCACTGGAAGAGTGAAAGGAGAAGAGCTCTGTGTGGTCTGCGGTGACAAAGCCTCTGGGTACCACTACAATGCCCTTACTTGTGAAGGATGCAAAGGTAGGATTAAACCAATGCAGCTAACAGGCACAGCAGCTTCTCAGTTTTTTTGGGTTTGGTTTTTAAAATTATTTTCTTAATTTTATCCAAATCATTAAACATATTAGAGATTTATCTGGATACTGTGTACCCTATTTTCCCCAAGACAGACTGGCAGTGTCTTCTACCATTGCCCTGTGGTTATACAGCATGGTAGGCCAACCTATGGCTCTTAAGCACCATTAGCTTTTGGTAAACGGAAGGACAGCTTCTCTGTAGAGACTGGCAGCCTGCCTCTGCTCTGTATGGAAGCCGTTCATGCCATTCCCTGCCTGTGGAAGGAACAGGCCCCTGGGAGCTGAGTGGTAGACCGCCCTAGAAAATAGCTAAAACCAGCCCAAGTGCCTCATGTAGTGTGCATCAAAGGGAAGTGAAAGCTGTCAGCCCACACCTGCAGGCTGTTCCCAGGGAATCTCTTCCCCCCAGCTCCCAAAGCATGTGATGGGTGTCTTCATGTGTGTGAAATGAAAGGTTTTCTTGTTCTATATTTTCTTCTAAGGATAGCCCCTATCCCTAGAGAGGGAGCTTCTTAAGGATAAAGGTTGTATCTGTAGGACAAATATCTTGCTTCTTAGAAGAATATTATTCACATGTTATTATCAGGATAAATGTGATGTAGAAAACCATTGCCATTATGGTAAACAAGATTGCCAGATATTTTAGCAGAGAGGGACAACAGTTTATGTCAACTATTATAGCTGAAGAGGTATAATATATCTGTGACAGGGCTGAGGTACATTACAGCCAGAAAAATAGTGCCCTGGTTTTTCATTCTGTTCTGTGAATAAATATTTCATTAACATTTCTCTTTTATGGATATAGAGTAAAGCATGGTCACTGCTGAATTACTAAAATGTCTTCATGTGGAATTCACTGTCATAGAGAGTGACCTTGACCTAATTTGGGGCTTTTGCTTTATGTATCATAAAATCATTTGTGAGGAAAAACCAGACCACACTGGTCAAGCACTCTAACCATGAATACAGTCAAGGCTCTCACAGTTTATCCTAGTAATTCCAATAAATAAGAGATTCATTTCTTTCTGCTGTCTGAGTGTCTCCAGATCAAAAACAATGAATTAACTCATAGGAATGCTGTCATTATAAACCAGGTTAAACTCAATTTTTGATGTGACAATTCCAAGTAATGATACATTTATTCTGTTAGTAAGCTGTTCCTACTCTTCATTAACTTCAGTATTAAATGTGTTAGGAACTTTTCAAAGACTTAAAATTACAAACTTTGAAATTTGTATAGAATGTTTCTAGAGGAGAGGTTAAAGCCATCAGGTAAATATTCAGACTAAAACCCATGGTGAAAGGAAACGTGCATCCACTTCCCTACTGATTCAGTCTGAATCACCCAATGTAACCATAATTTTACTGCTTTATTGGGATAATCTATTTTATGTTTTTGTTCTGTTTCATGACTGCAACATCAATTACAAAGAATAGTACCCTTGGTCAAACATAGTAAAAGCTGAATTAGTTAAAGATAATGGATTCTGATTCTACAATAAACTTTAGAGGTGACTAAAGTACCAGCTGATTCAGTAAAGAGATGTGCTGAGGACAGTAATTTTGTCTGACAAGGTAAAGCAGATACTCTGTTTTTTAAATCTCTTGGTCATTCTTGTTGTCTGTGGAATTTTTCACATGGGTATACATTGCCTTCAAAGCATGGAGACCAGAATTAGGCTCGGTACTTCAGTTGTGCTTTTATCAGTGCAGTAGAATAACCACCTCACGTGTCTGTGTCTTGCATCTCAGTATGAGATTATCCCTTCTTTTTGGCAACAAGACTGTTAATTCATGCTCAATGTGTGTCCAAAATAATACACAGATCCCTTTCTGTAGCACTAGTGCTCACCTTGCAGCACCCCTGCTCCATTGATGCAGTGGATGTTCTTATTCAAAGGAAGAAGCTTTGCACATATTTTTATGGGATTCAATCGTCTGTGATGAATATGTTAATTTTTTAAACAAAATTTCTTTCTTGGGTAATGCATTCAGCAACACCTTCCATTCTTTTTGGTTTTCTTTCTTGGGCAGATGGAACAATACTAGGATCTTATCTATTGTCCCTCATGAGAATATTCATCTGAAGATTTTGGCAGGAGTATATACTGATATATGTGTGTGCATATATATATATATATATATATATATATATATATATTTCTTAATACATTACCATCCATTAACAAATATGTATGAATTATTTCATTAATATTTTACATAACATTTACAGCACAAGGAGCTGTGTTTAAACTTGCTACTGTGGAGACCATTTCTGAAACAACGTTTGCAGACACTCATCAAAGACAGTCTGGTATAGCCTCAGCCTGTACAGTGATACTGGGTTTGTTTTAAGGGCCATTGCCAGATGGTACAGAATAAGTGTGACATATTGTTGTGCTTGTTTAATAAAGCCACAGAATAAGTTCTGCTGAACCAAAAAGCCCCCAACTTTTAGATCCCTTTCAACCCAAACCATTCTATGACTCTATGAAAAGCTAGTTACACATCCCCTCCATGCAGACTTGCAGTAGGAGCTTTAGCAGTATTGAAGCAATTCCTGTACTGCCTGATATGTCTCACACCAGATTGGAATCCTTCTTGCAAAGAAGGGTCCCGCTTTAATCTTCTCCTCACACTAACACCCACCACAGGGGCATGGGGCGAAGGAACGCTGGAAGATGTCTTGATAGCCTGACAGAGCGGAGCAGGTGCTTTGTTAGCAATTGTGAACTTCAAAAACTTTTAAGTTTAAAACCCATCAGAATACCAAACAGAGATATTTCCAAAGATTTCATCTACTCTTTTTACAACTGCCCTCCTTCAACTTTCATAATTTCTGTAAGACAAAATCAGCATCAGTAACATTGGAGCAGCTCTACCATAATTAATCATATTCATGACTGAGAACAAAGCCAATTCAACATTTCCAGCCAACATGAGCTTTTTGTAATTTGGCAAGATCAGATGAAAGTTAGACTGTGCCAGGAAAACCTTCAGGTTTTGGGGTTACTAACCCTTTGTTAGTTTAACATATGCTGTTTCTGACTTACCTTTAAATTTTTGTAAAACTCCTCCTGTTATAGAAAGTCACATGTAAGTATTTCCAGCAGTTTAAGTTCATTTTGAATTAGTAGTGAATAATATATACAAAAATTTCATTCATACCAAAAGCTAATTTCAAAATTAATTATGAAGATGTCTGTTCAATAAGACAATGACTCAAGAGTCACTTCACAAAAAAAATGAAGCAAGAATAGGTTAAAACTCCTTTTCACCAAAAAAAAAATAAATTTGCTTTTCATTTCACATAATTTCACTTTTTCAAAACCTTTGTTTTCAAGGGAAAGTATTTGACTGCTTGAATCTTGTTGGTTCCTAGCTTTTGCATACATGTTTTTGCCTTTTTCTTTCTTGCATATCTTAAAAAAATCATTTACTAGAATCATTTACTACTTTTTTTCTTCCTTCATGAAGAAGTAATGCACACCTTGTGAATAGGCTGAGTAATAAACTCATCAGTTTTAGTTATAAACTCATCAGTTATAAATATTTGTGCAGAGCTTTTCAGCATTTACTACTAATTAATGTGTCATAAATTATAGGATTTAAAATTAACAAATAAAATTATAAATTATATAAAGCAGATGCAGTTGCCTTTAACTGACAGTGAGAACTTACAGCTTAAATCCAGGCTTTCTTTCCCTTCCCTGACCAGTAAATGGTAATGTATTAAAACCATGTGAGTGATGAATAAAAATAATGCCTGGGGCTTCTGGAGGTTCTAAGTAATCTGCATTTCAAAAGAGACTGATGCCAGTCAACTGTATTCGTTTGAAAAGCAGCCAATAAAACAGACAGCATGGAAGAGATTTCAAGCAGGAATTACAGAAGATTCAGAGAAATGACACATTTTGTGTGACCAGGCAGTGGAATTGTTTTACTGGTTGCTGCACACTCTAAAACCGTGGGTCAAATTCAGGAAATCGTCACCTGACAATGTACAGTTCTGCAAACACATAGACAATCCTTCAGATTCACAACTGAATTTGCTCTATGATTTGAGTGTGGGAGACTGGCTCTTATCTGGTCCCTCTTTTAATGCATCAGAGTGCCAGGTTGGAAAACAATGGCTTTATTGTGCCAGGCAGTGGTGATAAGAAAGCAAAAGCTTTTTGAATAGCTCTGGTTAATATAAATGTACACAGAGCTCTAGTTTGAAGCACAGTATAAATCAGTGATGTGCCAGCAGAAGCTCCCAGGAGTTTGTTTCAGAAACTTGCCCTCACATGGGGAGGAAAACTGATCCCCACTGTGGCTGATGGTAAATAGTCTCTGCCATATGAAGGGCAATGTAAGAAGATTATAATGGCACAGTGAGTAACACTAAAAATTCAGAAAACATTGACAGCAAATGTTCTGTTGCTTTGTGATGACTCTTATTTAATCACATTTAACATCTTGTGCACCCCATGCTGCTCTCACAGATGTGCTAGGCAGCAGCCAAATGGGAGATTTAGACAGGCTTAGGAAGGGTCCTCTCAATTTCTTGTATCAGTTGCTGTTTGCAGTGATCACTGTGCAATTTTTGAGTGAATCTAGTGACAACACCAGTAGAACTGCCTGTGCAGGTGAAATTAGGTGACTAGTTAACTCATCAAGTGGACAATACTTAGTAAATAAGGCTGGAGTGTCTTATAAACGGGGTGGAGGCCACATGTACGATAGGCAGATCCAGTGCAGCTTCCTTATTAAGCTTGGGGGTGGGTGAGCAGACCAGTATGTGCAGGTTCTGTTGCTCCCAGGAGCTGGGGGAAGGGTGATGAGTTACTCAGCTCTCTTTCTGCACACTCTGTACTTTGAGAGACTTAACAGACTCATTTTTTTTTTCACTGGCGATGTGTATGGTATCACCCTATGGCTTTAGTGCTGGTGCTCAGCCTGCTACTGGCAGGTTTCAGATTTCAGTCTGAATTTTCCCAACATTCACAATTCCAGGACTTTACTTTGCACTAATATCTAGTGTTTGGGCTCATTTATTAAATTATATGACTTGGATACTGTTGTCACTACAAGTATCAAGAATGTAGTCATCCAGGCACTGAAAGAAACTGATGGTCTGGCAGAACATTTGTCATTCAGAAAATCCAGTGCAGATGGAGGTGCTTTTCAACTTGATGACTTTGCTTCTGAGTGTTTTCTTTCATCACTGCTGTTTTGTGCAGGATTCTTCAGAAGAAGCATCACAAAAAATGCAGTATACAAGTGTAAAAATGGAGGCAACTGCGAGATGGACATGTACATGAGGAGAAAATGCCAGGAGTGCCGTCTAAGGAAATGCAAGCAAATGGGCATGTTGGCTGAATGTATGTATACAGGTATTTGCATCATCTAGTCAGAATGTGCATTAAGTACTGTATTTGCTGAAGTGGTCTGCTTTTAGTAATTAAGTTATAAAAGATGTCATTTGGTAGGTGGAAGGTATATTAAAGAAGATGCCGTGCCTGTGCATCAAACCCCGTTGAAAGACAAATGTACTTTTAAGCAAAGGGATTTCATTGGTGGTCAGGGATGCGAGGGTGTAGGAGCTGAGCAAATGGTGAAGGAAGGTCTGTCCTGCACTGGATGACAGCTATTAGTCTGCTTGAGTGGGAAGGAGAAGCAGTCAGGGGAAGTGAGTCTATGGGAGGCTCCCCAGGAATGAAGGGTTTGCAGTGTTATGGAATCCAGAGCAGGAAACTTCTGGTGCTTTTCTTTCCTACTCTTCCTGGGGCTCCCCCTGTCAAGCTATTGCTAGCCAAGTCCAAGTTTTGGCACATAAACAATGCCATTTTCAAGAAAAGAAGAGGAGTGTTGCTAGCAGGAAGTTTCTGTGGACTTGCTGAGTGTATATTCCCAGACCTCACCCAGCAATCAGGCAAAGCCTGCTAAGGGCCAGCCCTTTTTTATAGTCTCATTAGCTTTTCTCATGGCACTATAGATTTTTCTGCCTTGCATATAGGCACACAGATAGAACTCATAGACACATAGGTTTCCAGAAATTAACCCTATGGATTTTAATAATGTTTCATATTAAAACAAATATTGTATTCAGTGTAGCAGTTTATAAACTTTATTGAGCTTCAAACTGGATAACTTAGAACAATGGGGATACTGGAATGCAACTTTGAACATGTTTAAAGCTCCTCTTTGAGTTATTGCACTATTTTTGTAAGCTCGCTTCCAAAAACACTGTGTAAACATCTGCTCTTTTGCCTTCCATGAATAGGACTACAATTTATTTTTCTTGATGGCTCCAGTCACTTTAGCACACACGTATGTGTGAAACCAATTTAGGTTCATACAGGAAATTAATCTACTTGGAATTTTTAATATATTTCTATCCTTCAATCTGATCAGAAGATACTATAGTAACTGTTGGTTATATGAGAAACAATAAGCTCCATCAATATTTCGAAGGTGTTGCCAGCATAATGTAATTAATCTTTCATTCTGCAAATTGAACAGGCTGCAAAGATCCTGAGATATGACATATTCTTGTGCAACACATAAATATATAAGCAGATCCCACTCTGATGGAAGAACTTAGTGCATCCTGCATTGCCAGAGGAAAATATCTCCCTTGTGGAGCTGACCCCTGATCCATTTCTTCAAAATTTTGAGGATTCAAAATAGCTTGAGTCACTCAGTGCAGCAAAAAAACCAACCCACTGCTGAAAACAAAGCAGGTCAGCGTAAATAATACTGACTGTGACCACATGAAACTTTTATACTGGCCTATCATTTTCACAAACTGGCATACAGGAAATAAAAGCCAGTGGGTGCTGCTGCCATTTGACTCTCTTTCTGCAATGGAAACACAGGGTATCTTGTGTGCTCATGACTTAACCATAAGTGTGCTCTAATGCACTGCAATGAGGATGTTTGGCAAGGCACTATTTATTGGCTTTAAAGTAGGAGTGTGTTGTATAATTGCTTTTAGTTCAAGGCGATCTAAGACAGTAAAACATGAAACTTCTAGCAGTATAGAGCATTTATTTGAAAAAATATGACTAGGAAATAAAAGGTTACCTTGAACTTTGTTTCACGTATGCATTTTGTAGGATTGTAATTGCAAGCTCTGTGGATTCTTTTTTCCCTCTGAACAAGGAGGTAAAGTATTATAAATATTTATGGCACAGCTACTCAACAATCTCTCTCCTGCCCTTTATGTGAAAACTCCAGACAGACCAAAATTGCTACCCATCAATTTCAGTCATTTGCTGTCATTTTCATCTAAACGGCAAGTTTCTTGGGTGAAATGTCTACCTAGGGAAGACCCAGGTTCTGCCACTCTTCCTGGAATTTAAAATCCATTGAAACCTAGCTATCTCTGAGGTAAAAAGTGAAGTCCTGTCTCACACATGAGTTTTTCAGCTGACTTAAATGGAGCTTGAATAAGATATCAAGGCAATACTCAGTAGCAGGAAGCATGAGAAAAATCTGTCTTAATGCTTAAGGCAAATGTAAAGCAAAATTTTCCTGGGAAGGTAACAGACCAGATCCTAAGCTGGTGGAAAACAGCACAAGCCCATTAACAGCACCAAAGGATGCACTGAATAATTTAGAAAAAGAAATCTATGGTGCTGTGTGGCACCACAAATTACATGGCTCGATACCAATTATTATCTCCATCATTCCTATTCCCTCTCTTCAAGGTATTCTTTGCAGGTCTTATTTTAATCATGTAAATTTCCTCTTCTCTCAGCAGTTCAGGTAGGTCATTTTATATAGGGCTTAAACAGGAAATTAAAAACATTCACAACGAGATTCACTGGTTTCATGGTATCTTCCTCCACATCATATACTCACTGAATGAGCCTCTTTTCCTGTTCTGCATTTTTAAAGGTGAAGAATGGGAAGAATACTTGAATGAGGGAAAGAGAGACAGGGAGAGAAAGAAAGAGAGAGAGAGAAAGAGAGAGGGAAAGAGAGAAAGAGAGGAAGGAAGAGAGAGAAAGAGAGGAAGAGAGAAAGAAGGAAGGGAGGGAGGAAGGAGGGAGGGAAGGAAGGCAGGCAGGAAGGAAGGAAGGGAAAGAAAGGAAAGTTGGTTTATTTTTAGATGAACCTGTGCTGATAGGTCTATTTTTAGATGAATACTTAGGTGTTTGCTTTTTCATTTGTGATTTCTGACTGTCTTCTACAGATTGTGTAGGGTACCTATTGTTCCTTTCTTTTGTTAGCACAAGAAAATGGATAGTTTTTATGATATCCGCACAAGGATGCTCCCTGGTTCAAGGTACTGAAATGTACTCTATAACAAACAAAAAACTAAACAAAAAATCCCCAACCATAAATGAAAAAATCCTTTTATTAGGGCAAGTGAAACTCTGTAATTAAACCAGGGCTTTATACAATCCTGTAATACAATGAAAAGCAAAATAACAAGGCCAGCTGGGTAACTTCTTAAATAAATACATTTTAAAGGTACATTTGACAGTCTGAGTTACTTCTGAGTCTACATTTTCAGGTGTTGTTCTATCTGTATAGTGTCACAGTAATGGCTAAAGCCCTGGAGTCCCCTCTTCTGCATGGGTTTTCTTTCCAAAGGTTCTGCACAACAGCCCTAATATTGCTGAAAGATTATTGAAAATATCCAATGTTCTTTGTGTAAGAACAGCTGCACCTCGATTACTATTTTTGATCAGAGCAAAAGAGCACTATTTTGATGACAGTCTTCCAGTTGTTCCTATTTATGGCACTTTGGTTCAGGTCTTGGAGCACAGGGAAGGGTTTTCTCTTGTATAAAATTAAACCAAAGGCACAATCCAGCATACTCCTATCACTAATGGGTTTTTTGCTTGTAAGAATAGATTAGAGCTGGTTCAAAGCAAAACCCCTGACATGCTCAGTGTGTGGATGCTGGGTCAGCAGAACCACCTGTATTGCTCTGCAGATGAGCTCCATGTGGGCTAGGCTACTTATGGTGTGTACCCAGCTTGTCTCATTAGACTCACATCCAAAGATAATGCCATGTTCAGGAGATGATCTGCACGGGTAAGCGGGGTTGTTAGTGTGAAGGGCATTCATGGGCGTGTTTATGTACCTCTTCCATGCCTCAGGCATGTATAAATCCAGTTGCTTTGTGTTGCATTATGTGTCCTAGGTCTCTTAACAGAGATACAGTGCAAGTCAAAAAGGCTACGGAAAAATGTGAAGCAGCCCCCAGATCAGACAGTCAATGAAGACAACGAAGGCCATGATGTGAAACAAGTAACATCGACAACTAAAATATATAGGGTAAGACAATTCTTGTAATAGTTCATGCAGCTCTGGTGATGGTTGACTTTCGTTAAATGCATCTAGTACAGCAAATAAAGAGCATTGAAAACTCTCTGGAGCTACCTGTATTGATTAAAACTCCATCTTCCACCAAGTCAGGGAAATACCTTGAGTGTAGAAGCAGTTCTGATCTTTTTAGTCAAAACTCTGTGAAGCATCTGTAAGAGTCATAGAGTATTTTTTCTGTGGTACATATGTCAGGTATATATCACATATAGTGAGGTGTGATATTAAAACTTGAACATACCTAGTTATTTGCTAAACATTTCCTTGTTTCTGATAGTTAACTACACAAACCTATGCAGTTTGAAAACATTATACACCTCTCTTCTGCACACTTCTGTACAAACCTCAGTGACAAGTAAACCTCTTATCTCCTTGGTCTCCAAAGGGTGAAAAATAGATGTATAGCTTTTGCCTAAAGCAAGAAATGCTACATCATTACTATGACTACATTTCACAATGGGCTTTTTTTTTTTTTTTTTTTGCCAGTATAGGAGAAGATAGAATTTACCCCAGAACAGCAGAAACTTCTTGATTATATTATGGATTCATACAGTAAACAACAAATACCACAGGAGGTGTCCAAAAAGCTAGTAAGTATATTGACAAATTCATTTTTGAAATATTGATGTGGAGCTGAGGATTATATGGCAAAAAAATTTATAGACAGCATAAGCAAGTGTAGTAAGTAGAGCAAACTATGGGCTTACAGTTAAAGTATGCTGAAAGTGGGGCAGAATCTCTCCCATTCAGTCAACAGTTAGACCACATCTTTGTCTATCAAACATAAATGTTAAGAAAAAGCTTTCAACTCTAGAATTAAAGACTTTTATGACCAAATCTAACCTTTCCTGACTGGAGTTTTGTTTTTTCCGTAGTCAGTATAGGCAGTGATTGGAGTTTGACTTGCTGTTAAACTTCCTTTCTATAAAAACACCAGACTGGAAGCTTGAAAACAATTTGTAGAGTAAAAGACACTGTCAACTTCTGTTGTCTTCCAAAATATTTGGTTTTGACAATATTGGATACATATTACAGAGTTTGGTGGAAGTCTTGGCTGGTCCAGTCTAATAGTTCTTGTATTTTATGCTCTTAAATGTGAAAGGTCAGAGAAAATTAACAGATTTTGTTTGGTTTGACTTTTAACAGTTAAACGAGGAATTCAGTGCTGAAGGAAATTTTCTGATTTTAACAGAAATGGCTACCAGTCATGTGCAGGTTCTTGTGGAATTCACTAAAAAGCTACCAGGTATATCCAGCATGTTGGGGCAAATTTTGTTATTGCAACGTTTACATGCCTTTCTGTTGCCTTTTGGTAATCGTTGTGTGTATGTTGAAGACTATATAAAAATGCCTACTCCTTCTACACATTGTTTAGATACTGTGTAAAGAAAAGGTGCTTTGTGCTCAG
The DNA here is from genome assembly GCA_013397795.1 of Orthonyx spaldingii. Lineage (NCBI taxonomy): Eukaryota > Metazoa > Chordata > Aves > Passeriformes > Orthonychidae > Orthonyx > Orthonyx spaldingii. Next base: position 652,414 of record VZTJ01006239.1, on the reverse strand, counting down.
AAGAATAGTTGGCTGAACAATCCAAACTCTACCACTTCAAGTTGTGGCAACCTTTAGCTATTGACAAACAAAATGCCCAGAGAAGGGATTGTGTCTGTAGAGAGATTTTATTTCTATATATTGCTGCAATGCCAAATAGCCTGCCTCTAAATTATCACTAACGCTTGCTAGACTCCATGCCTTTTGCTGCCTTTCTAGCAATGCTTCTGGGTTATAACATCCACTGAATTGTGAGTCTCACACAAGAACTTTCTCCAGTTGGTGGCACCAACATTTATGGTGCTTGCATGGTGTGTTATGGACAAGTGCTCAAAATCTGAGTTTATTAGTATTTTTTTAACTCTTGAGTTGATGTTGCCTCAAGACTGAACCCTGGACATATGGTAACTGGACATATTCCTTTAACTAAGGAAGGTGCATTGTAACACTGAAAGCAGCATGGCAGTGAGAAAGGCATGTAGAGAGCTCTGGTGGAAACATGACAGAAGATAATATAGAGCAGCATCAGGCTAGACAAAATTCTCACTATTGGTTATGCTACACTATAATTTGCTTATCCTCTAAAAGTACCATGAACACTGAAATATATGTGTAATCCTCATAAACTTTGGGGAGGTTCAAATCTGTGTCATCTTCTGAAGTCCAGGTTTCAATTTTGGCAGCATTTGCAACCCTACTGACACCAGCATCAAGGTTATACAGATGTGTGGCACCTCACATGCAGGAATTTCAGGACAGAAAGAAGTGGGAACTTCTACTGCCTGACTTCTCTGTAATGTCTCCTCAGGCTTCCAAACCCTTGATCATGAAGACCAGATTGCTTTGCTGAAGGGCTCAGCAGTAGAAGCCATGTTCCTCCGTTCAGCTGAGATCTTCAGCAGGAAACTTCCTACCGGACACACTGTCCTTTTAGAAGAAAGAATTCGCAATAGTGGTAGGTATCTTGTTTAATGAGGCGAAAAACAAACCACACCATTGCACTTCTGTGTCAGTATTTGGCCCTTGGAAAGCTGGGAAGATTGCTTAGTACCATTGAGACAGATTTATCTGAATGTTGTTCTTTATGTTAACCAGAACAAATCTAACTCAGCCTTGAGTCTAAAGTTCATAAGGTAAAGGTTTCTTTATAAATACATTGCAAGTGTGCTGAATAATGCTACATCGAATAAACCTAGAGCATGTCTCCAATGATAAGCAAGAAAGAACGATGAAGGAATATTACCGTTTCAAATTGTTCACATAAAGTATTGGTATTTATGCTTTCAAATGCAATCCCTATAAGAAGGAAAAAAAAAAAGATTTTAGGGTGTTACTGGAGATGACTCTAGGTAAGCGCCTATTATAAGGGTTCTGGTAAAATTGAATAGCACTGCACAAGGTTCATAGAAGAATTATAAATACAGCAGTATGTTTTCTGCTTCTTAAGGTCCATCAAAAACTCAGTGACTCTGATAAATTCCGCTGGTTCTAGACATAAATCTTAATAATTACAAAAAGCCAAATGGGACTAGATATTGTTTGTTCCTTAGAGTAGACGAAGTTGTGTTTTGCATTATTATGCATTCTTTGTGCTCCACCAATGCAATACTGAATGTTTTGCCTTTTTCTGTATTGACCAGCAAGCTTTTTCCAACCCTCAGATACCTATCACTGAATATTCAAATGGATCAACAATTCTGAATCAGAGAGTCAGTATATAGATTCTGGCTTCTGACTTTCCTTTTTAAGGATTAGAAGGAACAAAAACAGAAGAGCATGTAACCTGAATATTAGTCATGGAAATGGGCTTGAACTCAGTTCGGAAAGTACTACAGATGTAAGCAAAATTAAGCCAATACTTATATATTTAATGCACTGAAAAGGAGTCAGAAAACTTGAGAATAATTCACTAGCTGAATGTATGTATTTATTTTGGCTTAGCACACTAATTTCTAAGTTTCTAGTTAGTAGTTTTTTATACACACTCATTTCTAAGTTTATAGTTAATAGATTTTTATATTTCTTTCATTTTGATTGATTATAAGAGGGTACTGTTTGATGGACTGGAAACGGTGACTTCCAGAGTGATATGAGTAGCTTCTGGTCCAGGTTCTTCAGACAGACAAGTATGCCAAGAAGGCCAGATATATTTCCTGGAAACTGTAATGAATTGTCACGGATCCAAACGCCTTCATTAAGAGATTTTTTTTACTGGATTATAACCCACATTTTTGATAAAAATAGGTTTTAGAGAAATGAATCCATATGGTAACATGATTACTGAAAGCTTCTCTAATCTGTACAGTGAGTATCAAGCTTCTTTGTTCAGGGTATCAACTGTTCATTAGAAAAAACCCAGAAGCAAGAAACACTTTAATCCAGAACATTGCATAAGCCATTATGTCATGCCAATAATTTTTGCTTAGTCATAATTTTAAAATATTCTGTTAATTCTCTGCAACGATTGAATCCAGAGGAGATGCAATATTATTTTTTGCGAGTTTGTACTTGACTTCATGATAACACGACTGGCTGGAATATTACATTGTATCCTGCCTTAGTATTATTTAGCTGTCATGTCACAGATTTAAAAATCAGCATTTTCTGCAGAACAAAATTTCAAGACAAGTAACAATTTCAAATGTATTGTTTATTCCAAAGGAAGATTTTTTTCTGTGGGGAAAAAAAATGCCAAGGTAAATTAAAAGCAACTTCTTAGACCAAAACCCCTGAATAGTTCCCAAGAAATGAAACACAGTAACTTTTTAAATGTGTACACATGTATAACTACACACGTATATCTTCTTGCTCTTGGAAGAGGCTTTCTAAAACATCTTCCCTCAAGCCAGGATCAAGTTGAAGACATAAGAGGAAATAGTGATGTTAGAACTTCTCCCTCCCTGTATTACAGGAGGATAATGTATTATCCAGCTTACTGCTGCTGACTGCACTCTTTTCTTCTATTAATAGCCAAAATACTGAATAAAATAACCTTTCCCATATATTTTGTTTCTCTACTTTGTGCAAGTTCAAGTCTACTTTAAAATATTTTCCTTTGCTGCATTTAATGAGGCTGTGACAATAAATAACAAAAGCAGCTTGTAAATCTTTGCATTTGTAGTTTAATTACTGCTACTGGACCTATTTAACTTTTAAATAAGTAAAACTTTGAAGTAGGTTAAAAGTATCTACTATGGAAATAGCATATTTTTATGGCTTAAATCCTCATTATTTTCATGTGTTTAGGTTTAAACAAAATTAAAGAAAGGCATCCAAATTCTTCTATTATCATTATTTACACATATAGCTTTCAATGCTATTTCAATAAGATGTAATATAAATTACAGTAAAATAGAAATATTAACAATATTAAAAATTAAAAATATTTTAAAATAAAAATATTAAAAAATAAAAATATTAAATATTCTGCAGCTCATACCCCTGCATGTCAGGACTCAACACCAGGGCTCTAGGTTTCATAGTAGCCTGTACCAAATGTGACATTAGAGTAGAATTGTAAGCAGTCTTTTCCAGTCTTAATCAGTAACGACAAACTCTACTAAAAGATGCAGCTGCCCATTATCATCTTATAGATTGGTCCAAGAGATAAGACTGGCCAGAAGATATTAAACCCCTCTTTTTACATACACCTCACTGGAAAACAAACAAACATACAAACAAAAAAGTCTAAATGCAGGAAACTGAAACCTACAAAGACAATAGAGAGCATCAGAAGAAATTCAGTGATGGTTGAGTGGGAGTTCAAAAATCAAGTTTATAGGTAATAAATGAAAAAACAGCATCAGGATTATTTATGGTTCCTAGTGAGGCCCTAAATATTGTCATGCTAGCAGCCATAAATTGTTGCTGTTAGTCAGAATTTCTGTCTATTTTTAGGTACAGACTAATGCTTGAATATCACACAAGGTCTATTGTCAAACTTTGATGCCTGTATCCATAAAATCAGGAAGGGTGGTGGTCTAAAGGCCTAAAAGTCACAAGCTGTCCAGACTTCTGTCACCTGCCACCATTCCAGTTTGAAGCTGCTCTCATCTATTAATATTTATGTCTTCTCCAGTCTGATTGTATGGAATGTTGGGGGTTTTTTTTCTGATAAAGAAGTCAGAGATCTGGTGGTGATGACCTTTGAGCATTATCAGCATTCATTTTCATTCTCATGCTGATGAGGTATTTTTATTTCTCAGCTTGTGCATATTGCTCAAGTCCTGATGCACCTCAGAGACTGCCTTTGTTTGTGCCCTGATGGTCTTTCTCCATAAGCTGTTATGAAAATTCTCGGATTAGCTACTCCTGTGACTGAAATCTTCTCCTATGCACTCTAATATTGAGACTTAATGAGAAATACAGACATTTTATTTAATGTTACTGAGATTTTGTGCCATTTACTCATCTTATTTGACACTTCACTATGCATATGCCAGATTGTGATTGACTCATTCTGTGAAAGGCTGACATTCTAGTCATTTAATGCTTAGTGTTTTCTGTTATTTTGAAAGCAAATTCTCCCTGTTATTGAGCAGTACAGTATTTCTAAAAAACAGAGCTGAGATACAGAATTTTTTCTCTGTGAGAATTTGTAGTTTGTTTTGCTAAAGATACCAGGTTTCAGCGGTCATGAGAAGACAGAGAGTTCTATTTCATCATTTTACTCTACAGAGCACTTCTACGAATTCAAGGATTGGGAAATAAATTACTATCTGATATTGACAGAAAGGGGAGAATCTGGACCCAAATTTTAAGTTGGCAGCAGGACATCTGACATTGTGGAATACACTGTTGCCTTCCTGGATGGGTTACAGGTGCTGAAGTACACTCAGATCCAAGGAAAAAGAAGAAATAGCCACACTTTCAGAGCATTGGCAAGAGGCCACCTTTTGCCATTGAATGTGGGATACAAAGTTCCCATTGATTTGGATAAGAGGCTCCTGCAACCAAAAGTAAAGTTTGGTATTGGAACATGGATACCTAATAATTTCCATTGCCCTTGTCTTTTATCATTTAGTTATTAGTACTGAGCAAGGGTGGTGCTTCAAAACTCCGTTGTGTTGGGGGTTGTGCAGAGAAATGAAGTGATCCTCACTGACGTGTCCAAAGTGTCTAACCCTCCACATGGTCATGTGCATCCTCGTGGAAGGAGACACGTCATCCTGTGACTCAGTGCAAAACTGGCACACTGCCCAAAGCATTTAGAAATTTGGACCACTTTAAATTGCAAAATATAGAAAAGAATTTTTCTGTTCACACACCTTTTCTGCACAGTCTACCAAATCGAGTCATCCTGTGCTAGGTTCCTGAATTATAAATGAAGTTGCTAAAATTATTTAAATCATAACTACAGAATAGATCTATACCCATGAAAGCAAGAACAGATGTCAGGGACCCAATCTCTTTTCTTCTGCGTAAGTGTGCTTCTTCAGGCCAAAAACCTTTTTAGACTCTGCCTATGAAGATAGCTCAAGGCAGTGCAGATGCTGTTACTATGTGCCAGACCACGTCTCTCCTGACTGCAGGAACTCAGGCCACTGCCAAAGGAGGGTATGTGGCAAGGTCATATGCACCTTCCTTCCAGGCTTGGCTTGTTGTTTGGTTTGGTTTTTTTAAACAAGGTTTCTTTGCTTGCAATTATGACTTAACAGAGGTCCTATGAATTGCTTTAAAGAAGATGGGGGTTTGCTACTTACTGTGAGTTCTGCTTGACACATGCTAACTTCTCATTTAAGTTGGCCATTTAACCCCTAGAAGGTAATAGCAGACAGAAAAGCATGTGCCTGTGCTCTGGTGTGTCTTCTCTACTGGCTAGATTTTCCCCTATTTGGCACTCAGCCTCAAGGGGGTGAATCTGGTCAGTATTCAAAATGTCACTGATGCATTTGAATAGCTCAGAAGGGAGAGCTAATAAGCAGCAAGATAAGAAATCCTGGTGGATGGAATAATATGAAAGATAAAATGTAAGTTTGTGAGTAATTAGAATATTTTATTTGCATAAAGCAGCTACTAATATATCCTTGGTTTTATATTCACTAACACCTCAATGTTTATAAAAAAAAAGTGATCTCTATCTATATTAATAACACAGTGCTAGTTACTGTTAATTAGCATTTACTCTCAAGCTTTCTCCTCGCAATAGATTAATTATTCACTTTTACAAAACGGACAAAATAGAAGAGAGAATGCTGTCTCAAAAAGCTGGCAATACTGACTTGATATCACAGTAAAAACACCTATTCCAGGATTGTGTTAAACAGATAATTATTCATGGCCTGCAATTGCAAACCTTATGAAAGTATCAGTCACCTTTATAGAGAAATCATAGCAACAAAACTCTAAGAAAGGCCAGGTCTAAAGTAACGCTGTGCCTTGAACTACAGGTGGGGGTGAAATTGTGCAAGTAAGGGGTGTTGAATGAATAATTTTCATTGGTTTAAATCTGCTCTAGTTTGATGCTGCAAAGCTGCACTCAGTAAAGCTTGTATTTCTCACTGGCCACACTTGGGTTTACAGCCAGACATGCATGAACGTAAAGAAATCATCAAATGACCTGCAGTATCTTCTGCAGCTGACTGAGTTGGGCTGGTGGTTAGGTAGGAATCTGTGTAACGTGGAAAGACGCCCAATGACATATGAAGAATGAGCATGTCCTTATTGCCATAATGCTGCATGAAACAAGGTTTTTGAAATCTTTTTGAAAAAAGTTAGGAAGGAGGCACTGTTAGCAGTGACCAGGAAGCTCTGCCTGCCTGACAACACTGTGCAGGGCTCTCGTCTGATCTAAATATAGAGGGTTAGATGGAACTAACTTTTCTGTTCTCAATGAGGCCAGAAATATAATTTCATCTATTTGATTTTTTTTTTCACTTTTGGGCTATAACTTGTAGTAATGACATTGGGAAAATCATGTAACTCATTTCTTCTCTAGCCTTTCAAGTTACAAGCACCAAATCACCTTTAATTCTTGTTCTGATAATCTGAGTTGAAATGACATCTCGTACAGTAGCTAGGGAAAAAAAAGTAAGAACTATAAACATCTGTTTCCTGTTTGTTTGGGGTTTTTTTCTGTTGGAGCTCATTAAAACCAAACCCAAGCGTTTACAATCGAATTAGAAAACAGCCCCCTCTTGTGACAGAAAAGCAATTTATCTAACGCGCATACACGAAGATGAAGAAATAACAGGGAAACTCCAGCATAGGTGGGATGACAGGAAAACTACTAACCAAGAAAAGATTGCATTATCCTAATTTCAAAATTGCTTATTTCTCATGGTTTTTTTTTTTTCATAATTGTCTCGTGACATATATCAATTTAAAGATTTTGAAGTTCTGTTCTCCTTAGGAAAAGTGGTAAATCACTTGCATTTTTGAAACATCCCTTTTTATTCCATTTCATCTCTACAGTTTTGTTTTATTTCTCTGTTAGCAGTATACTAATGCAGAGCTCTCTGCAGTAATTTCATTTGCTTCCACATCTGTATTCATTTTTTGCTTCACTCATCCATACTTCAGTTTCTTAATGTTAGCTTACAAACTTTCTGGGACAGGGATTGTTTTAATACATGCATAGGCATTGTTTGGACCAGTGAGGACTTGAATTAGTTATTCCATATCCTGTTTGCCAGCACCACTTTCATTCTACTTTTGCTATATTGACAGCAGGATTTTGGGAGTTTGGGGTCACCAAAAGCAATGAATTCATCCAGCTGAAAGCTAACCTGTCCTTCAAAAAAAAAAAAAAAAAAAATCAGATTATGAATATGAGAAACAAATGATGGGAGTCTTAGTCACAGCCCACTTCCTACCTTTTCTTGTTTCCTGTCAAGACGATTGTGCCCAGCAGCACGATACCTTGCACACAGACTTCTAAAAAGATCAAGTTTGTCTTGGACTTTTCTGATGTGGTTGCTGAGCTACTCATCTCCATGAAAGGAATTCATTTGCTCTGCTTTAGGGCCCAGCTTTTTATTTTTTCATTTTGTTTCTAGTTTCATGCAAACCTTAAGACTTTGGTGTGCCATGTGTATGTGTTACTTATGTATTATAAGGAACCTTGGCATTTAAAACCACCCAAGAGAGACACAGGTGGTTCCCCAAAAGTAAGCAATAACAAGTATTCAAAATTTTCAGTAGTTAACGCTGATGACTAACAGCATAAGCCTCACAGCACATTAGATGCAATGACTATTGTTTGCTCTGTAAGAAGGTCCAGCTGTGTTACTAACTTCTACAGGATGAGCTGACCTGCATCATATATATCTGCTTAATTGACTTAGGAGCATTGAACTCATCACAAAAGCAAGATTTGTGGCTTGTAATCTGAAGTGAACATAGGTTGCTTATGTCATGTGTTTAAACACATGACTCTGCCATAAAATAAACCACACACTGCAAGACCATTCTTTCACTGTTGGGACACATAACTATTCCACTGCTTGAAGTAAATTCACTGTCACAGCAAAATGTGACTGTTTCATAGTTAAGTCAAGTGACTTCATGGTTCCTTTCTTTGAGTTCCACCTGCTGAGTTTCAGTTTGAATTTCCCCTGCTGGAGGCACTCCAAACCTCGGCAGTCCCGGACTTCAGCTTCATGTTATACATGACACTCAAAACCACATTATTTCATGTGGTTTCCAAAGCAAGTTATAAAGATTTCTCCTAGAACAGCTCAAAATTAAGAGTACATCTACAAGAGATCCTATGGCACTCGTCTGTGGGAAGAGAGGAGGTTTCCATCCTTTCAGCCAAGGAAGGCCAAAAGGCTCGTGCTACACAGCCACTGGTTTGGATGTCTACACTGCTTCAGAGCTGCAAGCAGCTGCTGTCAATAGTCTAGTGTCTGCTCTGAGTGACTCACATATCATTTAAAAAAAATAATTTTGATGTCACAGGACTTACTTCTCTTTTACACCAAGGCAGGATGGAGTATATCTGTAATTTAAGGCTAAGAACATTGTGACCTGATGACAAAGTCAGTAAGAAGAAGCCCCATTGGCATGCCTTAGTTTGGCAACCCCAAAGGCTTTTGCTAATGATGAGAGAATCACATGATCCCATTATTAAATAGGCCTGGATTTTAACTATTTTTGGCTCTGTATTTTATAATACATTATTTTATGCTTTAAGGTAGTAGTAGTTGCAAGCAAGTTGATCTTGGACTACAGGTGATCCTAGACCTAACGAAAGTTCCAGGCTACATAAAAGGAGTAATTAAGTGTCTTTATGGAGGCAGCTGAAGCAACTGCCCAAGGCAGTTAGCTGTAGAGCATAGTTGGGCTGGAATTAAACCATACAGCCTGAGAGGTTTCCATATAACTAATGCAGAGACAGGGAACACAGGGGCTGCTTTGCAAAAAGGATTATCAGCAGACAACAAGGAAACCACCTATGAGACCTGTCCTGAAGAGCCAGATGGACAAACCTGCGGAGTAAAATTAATTGTTTGAAAGAAAGACTTTGAAACCATGCAAAAATAAATTGCTAGTGCTTGCTTGTGTCTAGTTTGCTCTGAAAAACAAGGATGTACTTGCACTTTTGTAGCTAATTGTCTTGCATCATGATTTCTGTAGATTTCTCCCACCGAGTCAGTCAATACGAAATACGAAATAATTGCTGTGTAGCAATAAACCAGAGTGCTTCAATAATTAAGGCATATTATAACTATTTTTTCCCTCTCACAGGTATTTCAGATGAATTCATAACGCCCATGTTTAATTTTTATAAAAGCATTGGAGAACTGAAGATGACACAGGAGGAATATGCACTGCTCACAGCCATAGTTATCCTGTCTCCAGGTAACTTCTCATGCAGAATTAAATATTAGTGGTTTGGAAAGAAAGCATGAGGACTGTGACATGAGATTTGTAAAAAGTTACGTTCTACATGTAGTAAGTGAGTGTACATGCTCATTCAGTATGTTCAGTTGTTAAACCAGAAAACAAGCACACAAATACAAACTCGAAATGTCCTGCTACACCATTTGGTTTTGCATACAAGGAAACAAACTGCTTAAATAACCTGCTTTAAAAAATTACTGGTATCTCTTCACTGCTTAGCAAAACAGGCTTCTTCCTTCAGAAAACCCCAAATGTGGTTACATGCATGTCACCATTGACTATTGTGAAATGCCACATTTTTAGAAGAAAATTGGGAAACCCTGTAACTTAGAATAGAGTTTGGCAATGAAGGTCATGAGCCTTTACTGGACAAACACCAGGTGCCAAGAGCAGGACAGTAGCAAGTTGCCCTCTTGACTATTAAAGTGTCAAGAACAGAACTTTCATAAGTATTGGCACAATAGCACCTCAACCCTAATTACAGGCTTTGCTGTAAAATCTGATTATTTGACTACACAAAACTAACCATCTCTACCTATAAAATATGGAGAAATTCTATAGTGCTTCAAGCAAACTGACTGTCACAGGAATGGGAGCAGAGAAGCCTGATGCTTCAGGATAAAAGGTAGACACTGAGGTTTTCAAATCAGATTTCATGAAAGATGGGAAGGTGAAGAATTTCCATCACTCTTCGAGTCAGTGTGTCTCAGAAAATTTTTTTACACCAAAAATCACACTCTCCTCTTTTCCTCCTAATCCAAGTATCCAAACACGTATCCATATGAACAAAATAAAAAGACAAGTATTTTCTAACAAAGAAATTTAATCTGAGGATGAAAATGTTTGATTTCACCCGTGACCTGCTTGTCTTGACCTTCTCTACTGTATAAATTCCCCAGGAGTAGTACACCTCCAAGAACTTAGGGTGTTGCTCAGTTTTTGCAATGCATTGCAAGACATACTCTTGTGCAGAACTGCATGGGGAGATGATGATAGAACTCCAGTGAAACATTGCAGAGTTAAAACACTTCAGTTTTTGAGAAGGTTAAAAAGGTTCTCTACCTAGAAGTGGGAAGCTAACATGAAAACCCTAAAGCAAAAATACAGCATTAAACTTTTTTATTTCATCTCAATTTGAAAATAAATATTCTTTGTAGGTGTGAACATGAAACATGAAAGCCCTAAAGCAAAAATACAGTGTTAAACATCTTTATTCCATCTTAATTTGAAAATAAATATTCTTTGTAGGTGTGAACATCAGTGGCCAGTGTAATATTGAATATTTTTATATTAACTTATCAGTGTAAGTAATTTTAATGTATCAGAGCATATATTTGCTAATTACTTCTTTTCTTTAAAACCGTAACCAGATCGACAATACATAAAGGACAAAGATTCTGTGGAAAGGCTTCAAGAACCACTGCTGGATATTCTACAAAAAGTCTGCAAACTTCACCACCCAGATAACCCTCAACATTTTGCATGTCTTCTGGGTCGTCTCACAGAACTACGGACATTTAACCATCATCACGCAGAGATGCTGATGTCATGGAGAGTGAATGATCACAAATTCACACCTCTTCTCTGTGAGATCTGGGATGTGCAGTGATGGATACTTTTTTATTTTATTTTAGGAGAAATATCTTTTTAAAGGACCACATAGCATTTATTTTCATAGAAAAGTATCCCACAGTGCATTATATTTTCTTTACTGCATTTTTATAGAAACACGTCATGGATTAATAGAAGTCATTTTGTTCACTATGCACAGAATACTGTATAGCTATCAGATCCTCACACGTGAGTGTAACTTTTTCTGTATTTATACCCTCCGATCAGAAAGAGCCCAGCAGCTCTTCAGAGGAACCCAATTAATTCCTGCTGCAATGAAGCTGATTGCAGTTACAGTTCCTCTGTAAAGAATGGGGAAATGCAAGTTTCCATTCATAATTTTTCATTGCAGTGGTTTTTTTTGTGTTGTTCTTTATCTCTGTCAAAGAATATATTCCAGATAGTTGCAGTAATAAACCAGCTGAAATGGTTAACGGCATTTGTTGTTCAACTGTGAAATGTGTTCATGTAAGGTGTGCAAGATGTTATTTCTTCATAAGATGAAAAATTATGTAATGGAGAAAAGCCACACACGCACAAAAACTCTTTTCATGATATAACATGTAACTTCATTTGCATCATTATTTCAGAGTAAAAATTACAGAGTATCTCTACTTTGTGAAAGCGCGTCACACGTTATTTTGCTTTATGACTTTGATTGCTGGTGCTTAATGGCTCTGAAAAACACCATCAGCATCATCCCTGGGACAGGTAAGCGTGTCCGGACGCTGTGCGCGGCGGCGCGGATGCCGCCGGGGGCTGCGGGCAGGGTGGGGGCTTCCCTTGTGCCGGGGTGCGCTCCCAGCCCAGACGCGAGCGCAGGCGGCGGGGGCAGCGCTGTGCTGGCGGCTCCGGGCGCAGGACGCCGGCTGCCGGGGGGCCCTGCGGCTCTCAGCTCCCGGGGAGCAGCAGGGCGATGTCCGCGGGAGTGCGGGCTGCTCCGGGCCAGGTGCGGCGGGCCCGGCCCCGCCCCGCGGCGCCGATTGGAGCTTTCGAAAGGAGCGCCCGGCGCGGGCTGGGGTGGCCGCGCCTCATGCGGGCACAGCACGGGACAGGACAGGACAGGACAGGGCGGCACGGCACAGGACAGGACGGCACGGCAGGGCAGAGCGGTGGGTGTCACTACAGCCGCACCGGGGGGTGCGGTACCCCGGCCCGCGGGGGAGGTGCGGGGCGGCTGAGGGGCAGCGGGTCCGGTCTCGGCGCCGGGCGGAGCCCCGCTCGCGTCCGTGCCTCGGGCGCGCAGCTCCGGAGCGGCGGCGCTCGGGGAACCCCGCCCGTCTACAGGGGCAGCGCTGGGACGCGTTGAGCGTCCCGCGTGTCGGGGAGCCCCGGGCAGAGCCCGGTATTGGACCGAGCCGGGCACTGAGATCAACCCGGTCACCCGTCCAGCGGGAGCAGTTCCCATCCGGCGTCTCTGTCACGGATGTCGGAAGGGAAGTGCCTCGAAACTTACCCTGGGGGAGGGAGAGATTTTGCCTAACAGCCTTCAAACCAGTCTCTCCTGTGCCCTACGCGGGCGTTTGAGGATGCAGTGCTGTTTCTGTAGGAAATTTGCACCAGCGCTCTTGGCTAAAACACTCATTCATATTGCTTAATAAGCCGAAAAGCGTCTGGCTCCTTTCTTTGCCCAAAAGCTGGCCGTGTTCCAGGGATGCTGTGTGTCACCTTTGGCATAGTATCAGATCAAGACATGGGAAAAAGTACACGTATTCCTTTAGGAGCTAACTGGCCTATGCATTTGAAATTGTACTTGGTGGATCTTTCAGAATAAGACACGATTTTATATTTAAGTAATAATAAAGTACTCCTGAGGGTGGACAGCCAGCAGCTTGCTGAATGGTCATCAAAAAATGCTCCACTCCGTGTTGCTTTGCTGAAAGAAATGTGGGGTAGAAATGGGAGGGAGAGAAGAGTTTGCCTGTGAATTGAGTGAGTAGCTGGGGTAGTGTGTCTGGTGTTAACCAGCCTCTGCCCAAACTGGATGCTCCTGTGGGAAAGCAGCCGTCTGCATGTCTCCTGTGGAGATGCCAGCTGTTGAGACGAAGTGCTCCTCCCTGATTTCAAGTGGGTTTCTCTGCCCCGACAGGTGTATCCAGGGCCCTTGTTGCCATTTGGAAGAGGAGAGTGTGCACACTGCCTCTGCTTGTGTGCACTTCATGGAGAGGTGTGGAAAGGCAGTCTCTGAGAGAGCAGTCAGCGTGCCTTAATGTAAGGAGTTGGTTGCCACCTTTAAGCCCATCACCTCGGACTTACTAGTCTGGTTCTTTCCTCCCCAGGGAAGCAGAGCTCCTGCTGACTCAGTAATGTAACAAAAAGACTCTGTAATTGCTGCAGTGATGGAGAGAGTAGCACTCCGTTCAGTGGATGTCTCTTGTGCCTACATCTGTTCTTCTACATGTTAGTCGATGTATCCATAAAAAAATCTTGACTCTCCTGTAGTAGGTTTCAACAGATACTGACATGACAGCTTCTTTCATTTCAGTGTGTTTATAAACATGGTTTTCAGTAGGTACTGTCAAGACTACTCCGGCTGCTCTGGGTTAGGCTGTTGTGACTGCCTTTGGGTGATGATGGAGTAGAAGATGATGTTATATATCTTAAATATAAGGTGAAGATGTAAAAGTGTTTCTACCCAAGTTTTTTTTATAGTTCCTGTTAACTGAAGGCATTTTGATGAGCCTGTGAATCCCTTTAGGTTCCACTTAAGCTAGGTCACTGGCTGCTTCATCAATGTTTTAGCTATCTGTAGAATTGTGGAGTCTGTTTGTTTATTTGTAAACTGTTCAGTCAAGTAAAATGGGATTTGGATTTGGTTCATCTTGTGCTACAGAGTGGGTTGTAATTAGTGTAGCATGTCTTGTGGTTGGGCCCCAGTGAGTGATCTATAAATCCTGATCCTAAGCAGGCTATCTCATGTAGCATCTAAGAGCAGGTGTTAACACCCTGAAGTATTTGTGCAAAGTGCTTTAGTATTTGCTGACTCTGCTGTTTCTCAGGTTGTCTGGGAGCAAAGTGCTGGGCACCTCTGTGGAGAGCAGAGGCAAACTGTGGTCTCACAAGGCTGTGTGGGTCATGTCCAGGGTGTATCTGCACCCCCCTTCCCGAGGAACGCCTGTCCCAATGCCACATGCCAATAGATAGGGATGTTTTTCTCATCTCTCTTACCTAATGTGGATCCATAGCTCTAGTCCTTCGCTGGAGGTTTGGCGCTCAGCCAGCCGAAGGCAGTTCTTGCCTCTCCTGAAATATCATTTGGGGCTGACCACCTGTCTCTCAGTTAATAAGCCTCTGTATTGATCCAGCTGTAGGGTGTGGCTGGGTGACATCTCCTCTCCTTCCATCCCACAGAGCCATTGGCAGCAGAAGTACCAGCAGAAAGGAGGTGTTTCCTGAGAGTGGGGTTGGTAGTGGGGGACCTCTGTGCTTCCTGAGCTTGGAACTGGACTGGTTTCCCCCTGGTTAGGAAATGCTTGCAAGTTTCTGGTGTTTTGCTTGTTTTAAGGGGTGAAGCAAGGAGGGGGGAAATGTGGAGGTAACAACACCAGAAAGTAAGAGGAAGGGGAAGAAAATCATTTTATTGAGAAGAACTGTTTCTCCTGTGATGGGCTTATTCAGTCTTTTGGCCCAAGGGACCTTGAGGCTACCAAGGCCTGCCTGGAACTGAGAATGGCATGGCCTGACACTATGTGGGGGACGTGTTACAGTGGACTTTTATTCTGAGGTCTTTTCTTTCACTAACTTCAGTGCCTGAACACCAAATGCCTGTTGAATGAAGGTGGGATAAAACAACTGGCATGTGTAGAAACTGATACAGTCCTATCTGGAGCTGCCAAAATTCAGTATCAAATACTTACTGCATTCATTATGTACAGTTTTTTGATGCAGGGAACCCAACTGGTTTTAGAAGAAGTCAGATTTGGTTATGACTCTGCCTGGTACTACAGTATTCACTTCACCACAGCACCTTCTGCACATTTGCAGGCTGACTACTTGAAGGCGGCAGATCTGGGTCTTCTCATCCAATGCCTCTCGCAGTAAGTGATAAGGCTGTATTAATCTGTATTCCCTGCATTCTCTGAGCTGAACTGTTTGGCACTTTTTCAACTCAAAATTCATACACTGTAGCCTGCATCATCTGAGGGGGTTTTTGTTAAGTGTTTTTCAGATGCCCTGATGATAACTGAACCCATTTGACTTTCTACGGAGCTTTGACATATGGACTTACAAAATAACTTGTTTTAGAAGAGCAGGCCCTTGAAGTTCAAGTGCCACAATTTTCCTCAATCTCCTCTTTTTTTTTTTTTTGTCAAAATTAGTTTTTGTTAGGCATGCCACAAAACTGCAGATGCTGAGCATTCCTGTGATAGCTGCAGTGTGAATATTTTGCTTTGTTCATGTTTTGAGTGCTCCCTGTGAATTAGGCTGCCTTTTGTTTTCCCTTGGCAGTTAATATGCTAGAGCTCTTGTTAGCCTATATGGAACTCCTTATTTTAATGAGACCAACTTCTCTACTGGCTGTTCTGCTGTTGTTTTACTTTTTTTTTTAATCAATGAAGCCTCTTACTGAGCTTCTCTTAGGACAATAGCTTTCTTATGCCAAAGGAAAATGTATTCGCCTGGACAAAGCTGTGGGAAGCATAACATGCTCATTAGTAATGCTTGGTATATACCCTTCCCTTCCCTTGTTCATTCATAGAAGGAAAAATGACATCAAGGAGAGGATTTCTTTTTTTTTTTTTTTTTTTTTTTCCCCCTTCCCTAGAAATAAAAGGAAGGGGAAAGATATCACTTGGAGTGTCTCTGATAAGGTCTGAGAAGTGCTAGCAGCCCTGGTACAAGGAAGTGGCTTTACCTGAAACCAAACTGGTTGCTCATTTGCCAGTCGTAGAGGTAAGTTGTTTGGAATGCCTGGTACATGTGGTACTATGTAGTGTATGAGGTTTACGGCAGTGGGAAGAAAAAAGGGGGAGAAAATGACACCATTCTGCTTTCTATGTAGGATGAAAGGATGAGAATTTTTACAAGAATTGTGTTTTTTATAATGGGCTGTTCAGCCTTTTGTCATGGGAAGGCCAGGTTCTGCAGGAGAGAAGAATGCCATCTACATACAAAGCTTAAGTATCTGGGACAGGAGCGGAAAGTTACTTATTTTTAAAGGAAAACAGATGAGCTAAAAATGTCTGATAATGTCTGCAATCTGGTTTTCAGTTTAATCAGTAAGATGAAATTTTATTGCAGCTATTAAGTAACAGAGCGAGTAAGTTGGGTTTCAAGACACAGATAGGAACTTTTTGACATTGCAAAGTACCACTGTGGAAAATTATTACGGAGAAATACCTTCTGTACACATGCATGCAGCTAACTTGGCAATGCTGCACATCTCTAGAACCGGAGCCTCCAGGGAAAGACTTAATAATCCTCAGCCCAGTGTAGAGTTTGTGCTGGATTTTCCCCATGGTTGAAAGTGTTGCTGGAAAATACAGTGTTGGCTTCAGGAGAGAAAGCATTTAGATAGTCTCTAAAACTTTCCTTAATGTTCATTTTGCCAGGGATTTTTCCTGATAACTATATTGCTGCAATAGTTTGCAGCATTCTGTTGAAAACTTAGTGTATACATACTGCTTACAAAGTCACAATCCCAACAGATATTAATAAAAACATTGGTTTCTCTCATGTATCCATGCAAGAACTCGATGATCTTTAAGGTCGCTTCCAACCCACATGATTCTATGATTCTATAAGAGAAAATCTTATTCTTCAAGACTATTTCTTTGCCTTTAGGTTTTCATGATCTTCCAAGTATTTAATGTAAGCTCAGGATGCATATATCTGTCTGCACATGTGTATAAGACACTGTTGTGATAACTTAGAAGGAAAAATCAGTGCCAACAGTGTTAAATCCAAGAATAGTTTGAAGCAATGTGTATTGCTCTTTGGCAAAATAAATGCCATACAGCTCCTAAAAACCTTGCCAGCTTTGGAGTACTGTTTATGCATACAAAGTTAGTTGCTCTTTTGTGCTGTAATAACTGCACTTTTATCTAATGCCAGAGAACTGAAGTTGACTCAATACTGGATCAAAACTTTAGCTACTAAGATATTTCCCTCTTTTCCCTTCCCTTCCTATTAGACTCATTCTTATTTTTCCAGAAGAGCACTGACGGGTTTTTCTCAGGATTTTCATGAAAGCAGAAGAGACTGTGTTAGAAATCTCTTGTTTTTCCCCAGGAGGAGAAACTAATGTAAAGCAGGTGACCATGCAGAATGCAGTTCAGGTAAATGCCTTTTGAAGTGCTTGAATCCCGTATACATGCAAAATACTTTTTTTTTTTTTAATGTAAAAATCTGCCCTAAAGCAGATGAATACTAGATTCCCCAGGTAGCTCTGATATATTAAAAAAAAAGTAATAATTTTCCCTTTTTACGAGGAACAATGTGACAAGATGAATAACTCACTATTATTATTAGATAGATGACCCTTTCACTTCTTAGTGCTGTTACCTAAGAAAATTTTGAAGTCAAAGGCTGAGATTTTTGAAAACTTTCCATGACAATTAAGAAACGCTTTTTGAAAAATCTTATATTCTAGTTAATCACTTAAGTATAAATAAATAAATATATTTTACATACACACTGAACTGAAGAAAAATATTTAAGAATACCAGAAGGACTCTGTCTTTGGAAATTTTTCTTCAAGAAATTTCAGTGTGGTCCTTTTCTTGAAATGTAATTTACCTCTCATTTAGAAAATATGCAGTCCTGAAAAGAAATGCTAAGTATTTGTGTTCTAGAAATGTGTTATGTCCTTGCATGGGAAAATTTCTTCTTTTAATGACATAATTTTTAATGATTTAAACACAAAATGCCTCTTAAATGTTAGATCAAGAAATCAGTAGTCTGAAGTAAATTATATGATAATCTGCAGATTTCATGACTTACAATGTGTGGTGAGTTAAAAACCACCAAGCATTTAATGCATGTTCTCTTTATTCTATATTCAGGAAAGCATGTGATTTTAAATCCAAATGAGTCAAGAGAGTGAATGTAGTAGTGTTTTGATGCAGGAGTTACTAACAAGAGCAGCAGCATTTGATTGTTGTGTTGCTTTGTTGTATCTGTCCAAAGGGAAATGGACACTTTTTGAATAACAGTTCTTCAGTGTAATTCAGAACCACAGGTTTTTGTCATCTGACTGCAAATATTAGAGCTTCCTGTCTTCAGCTCACTGAAATCTGCTGCAGGTGTGGTTTGGAGATGAGCTTCCCTTGAGCCCCCGAAGCCCTCTGACCCCGAGGCACGGGCCGGGTTTGGCAGATGTGTGCCTGTATGACCAATGGATATCGGTGCGGCACGAGGCGACCTTGGTGCCTATGCAAGAAGATCTCTCAATCTGGCTGTCTGGCTTGTTGGGTGAGCTTAAAAATAAATCACTGTCTAATGAATTTCAAAGCACTCACCAATATTCTAGTCAGCACTGGCACTTAATATCTATAGTGCTATTAAGATCTGGTGTGTTTGAGTATGAATGGCTGGGAGAATTGCATTAAAATGCACACTTTGATGTCAGTTTTATTAGCTGCCACCTCTTAATGGTTGCATAAGTAATAATTCTAATTTATATTTGAGTCTTGTTAGTCTAATTAAAATCTAATTAAATGAATATTTGATTTCATTCTACTTATGTATTTCTACTAATTTTCAGTCTTTAACATTGGAATGCTGTTTGAGTTGCCTGTAAGTTCATTGAAACTTCTTTACCTTCTGTGGAGTAACTCTAATATTGACTTACTTTTTCATAAAGGAATGGAAGTCAAAGCAGAACAACTGCTAGAAGAGCTCGATAATGGGGTACTGCTTTGCCAATTGATTGGTGTTCTTCAAAACACAGTGAAAAAATGTTGCAGCACAAATAACTTAAGGGTGAGTTGTATAATGATTTTTAAAACATGTATATAAAGTCCTAAATTTTAAGTAGTAGTTATAGGGAAAGCATGTGAATGAGGCTTCCCAAAGAAGTGTTTTGTATGCTCTGTATCCAGAGAGTGATTAACAACAAAGTGGCTTTATAGCTGGATAAACTCATGCAACAAATTGCTTGCTTTGTTAATCATATCCTAAGGTCCTTACTAGGTTTTCAGTTTGATTTCAGTAGAAGTCTTGTCAGATGAAGATCTAGTCCAAGTCTGGGGTTTGTTCCCCTGACATCAGTGTGCATTGTTAATAAGATATCCATTGGCACTTGGTAGTATGTTTTATGCCAGAAAGTGGTGGCTGAACTCAAGTGTGCGGGTCAGCCATAAAAGTATCCAAACGTGGAGATGGGCTTCAGTGTTTTTGTTGAGAAACAATGCTTAGTTGAAGTGTGAATCTCAAGCAAGTCTCTGTTACTTTGGAGTACAAAGGCTGCAGAACTAAGAATTTTTTGCTCAGTGACTGCTTACAATGATAAGGTTCAATGCTTCTGTATCAGTGTAGCTTTTTTGATAGAATACATGGTGGGTTGAATACAAAATAGTTACAACTGTTTCTGCACTCTGAATTTGGGGTGTATTTTCCTTTGCAAATATGCTTTGAAATCTGTTGGCAATGTTGATGTGCACAATGTGCTTTTTGTTTTCTTCCCTTGCCAGAATTTTCCTATGAGAAAAGTTCCATGTAAGAAGGATGCTCCATCGGGATCTTTTTTTGCCAGAGATAATACAGCCAACTTTCTTAACTGGTGTAGAGCCATTGGAGTTGATGAGACTTATCTCTTCGAATCTGAAGGTTTAGGTAACTCTCTCTTTTTGTTAGATTTGCTTTGATCTGTGTGTGGATAACTACCTGGTCAGGGAGATGCCTTGTGTATAGACTTTTGAACTTTTTCTCTTGACTCTGCATGTCTCGTGCAAGCTTTTCTTTAGTTTAAGGCAGTTTTGAAAAATCAGTTCAATGACTGCTGTAACTTGCATGATGCTTTTGCAAACTTCTGAAAGTTGCTGTGTGGAATGAAGCGGGGACTGAGAGCTGTGCAACAAAATACCATGTTTTTCTTCAGTAAAAAGAACCACTGAGAAACAGAGGAGAAAAGTGTGGTTTCGCTTTCTGTGTGTGGGAAGACCACAGGGCCATGGAGTCAACCCACAATAAGATCCTTTATTTGGTATTAGAGCTCATTCTTGTTGCAAAAGTCCCTCAGAATAATACATTCATGATAGTTAAATTTGGTAACAATATCAGGGCATTGTGTCTGAAATGGCAACAGCCTGTTGGTAATTAACGTTTACTTCAGGACACAATTAATGTGAGCCTAAATCATTTGTATTTTCCCATTTAATGAGATAGTTATAAAAATAAGTATTGCCAACTATGACAATGCCTGCCCCAGTGCACACTTGGTGCCTTATAGCAAACAGCTTCTAGGTTGATGTAGATGGAATAAAATTTTTTTGACTGCTAGTTAAGAGGATTGTACTTCCATCACATGATAAATAAGGAAATGCTCTTCTACCGGCTATTATGTCAGTAAAAATTAATTAATACAAAACTTTCTGTGGCAAGCCAAATACTATTTTTTGTTGTTTGGCCTTTTTTTTTTTTTTTAATAAGCAAAATATCTGCCTGTCCGAAGAATAGCAAAAAATTGAAAATTATCTTTGTTTTCAGTAATCAAATGAATTTGTCACAATATTTACTGAATTTTGAAGTCTTTGTGCCATTAAATGCTATTTACATGCTGGTTGAACTGCCCATGCGTCTCTACTGGATAAGTCATCTTTTAAAATAGTTGAGAAAATACCATCGTTTCATCTGTCTCATTTTGATTAACTAGTGAGCGTATCTTTTTTCAGTGCCAGGGAGTACAGATGAGTAGAACTGAGCTACAAAAATATTTTTATTTTTTTTTTTTTTTTTTTTAGTTCCTTGTATGAATTGTATTACTTAAACATATTAGTTCCTGTAAGTGGACAGGTAACTAGAACCTGTTTAGCTTCTCTGAGATAAGCAGACAGGATTTCCTAGTACTGTTGCTTTCAGTCATGGCAAAGAAGTGTTTTGAAGTCTGTAACTCTTGACACAAGCGTGCTTTGTGGCACAAATATAATCTGTGAGCCTTTTTGGCAGTTGAAATGAGCAGACTTGCAGCCTCCTAGATGAAACATTCTTTCCACTGATGTTTTCCATCAGACTTTCATGCCATTCTTTATGAATGAAATAGGGGAAGGATAAGTTGACAATTGTCTTTTTCCTGTCAGGTACATATAGCAGCACCTCCTGAAAAGTGTAGATGACTGGGAAGGAGATAAATCAGGAGGCTCCTGAGACAGCAGAAAGGAAGAGCAGGCATCGTGGGGTTTTGGCTTTTGACATCAAGCCAAAACAAATGTCTTGATCTCTGCTAAGGGTATATTTGAATTTTTCTCTTTTGGATTCAGGCAAATTAAAACACTTCTGTTACAGCTGGCAAATACACACATACACACACACATATTCACACACATAAAAATAGATTAATTGGCTCTAGTAGCTTTTAGATTATGGCTGTGTCAACCCTTCATAATCAGATCTTTTAAAAAGCAGACTTACAACTGGAGTAGATGATGTCAACAAGAAAATCTGACTTCATACTTGGCTTATACTTTAGGAAACAAATTTAAAGCAAAGGAATTTTAAATATCAAATTGAACATAAGAAAGATGTTGGATTTAATCTGTGAATATAGAGCTGCAACTTTTGAAGAGATGATAAGAAAAAAGATCTGCTGTTTACTGAACTGGTAACAGTCACCCAGATTGTTCTTTCCCAGCCAAGGTTTAAAACCACTCAGGCTGACTGGTTGTGTAGCCGTCCATGTGCCAGCAAGGGCCTTTGCAGTGTATCCTCCTGTGGATGGCAACGTCCAGAGTGCATGTACCTAGCTGTGTCTGTAGACATGAGCAGATGGGTGTGTTTTCCTATTTGCAGTTGTTAAATGCTTTTCATCTTTAAGACTGCGATATTGCATTTGGGGGTAGGGAAGAGGAAGCATTCACATCTCTTTCTTTCCTGTTCTCATCAAGAAGGAAGATCATAAAACATGTTTCTCTTAGGAGGAAAACAAGAACGGTTTCAGGAGGGCCAGCAGTGGTTTAAAGACTTTACAGAATAGAAAATTAGGGTTGTAAAGCATGTAGTGCTTTATCAATGATGATGTACCTTGCCTCTGGGTAGGAAGATGGGAAATTTATAGTCATGGATGCCTTATCTTCCCTTCTTCTGGCTGTACCTAATTGCATAGGCCTTCTGCAATATGTAACTCCTCTTTATTCTCTTCCCTTTTAGTGTTGCACAAGGATCCAAGACAAGTGTATCTTTGTCTGCTGGAAATTGGGCGCATTGTATCCAGGTATGTGATCCACACATGCTCCTAACAAGAAATCGGAGGGCACATCCTACTAAGTAAAAGCTAAGACAAAGTTAAAACATTATCTGCAGTTGTTAAGTGCAATGCAGTGGATGTTAATTCTGTGCAAAAAGTAATGAGTAGCTTTTCTAGGACCATCATGTAATATGAATATTTTTTCAAATATTTATCAGACTCTTTCCATAGAGAGGTGCTGTTCCATGCTGTATTCTGTAGCTGTAAGTTTAAATTATACATTCAGCTTATAGATATATGTACCTCTTGGAAGAGCTCACTGAACATTAAATATGATCTTAAGGGTTTAAATTTTTCAGCTTTTTGGAAAATAGCTTTTTATTCTCTAAATTTAGACTTTTAATTTATTTCTAGTGCCGAGCTGGAAGCTTTAAGATAGTCTGTCTACATTGGATGTGACCTCAGTGGTGTAGTTTTGGCAGCATTTTTACTGCATCCTCTGGTAATGCCAAGGCTACCTTAGGAAGGGCTTCTGCTAGAAACTCAGAGATGCTCCTTCTCTCGATTCTCAAGGCAATTACTCCTCTGACTGATTTAGATGTACCTGTCTGCCAAGCCACTTATAATTTTGCAAGTTCATCATCAGTTTCTTTTTGTTTTCTTTAGCAAATTAGTAATTAAACTCTCTACTTTGGTATTTGAGGTATGGAGTTGAACCTCCTGTACTTGTAAAACTAGAGAAGGAAATTGAGCTAGAAGAAACCCTGCTGATGACCTCTGGACCACCATCTCCTATTAGCACACCAAAGTCATGTTGCCACCATGGGGAGCTGCACGAGGCAGTAAGTGCTACTTGCTTAGTGTGATATGGGCTTTAAGTTAAACTCTTAGGTTTCATACTTGTATGATGTAACTCAGTAAACACAGGCTGGTTTGCATCCAAGAGGTGTGAACCTCCTCAAACAAGAAACAGAAGGGTGTGCACCTCTTTTTATCAATTTGTTTTGTTTTGAAAATGTAAATAAAATACTGTTCTGTATGTTTTGGAGTGCATATAACCTACATTGATATCCTTTTCCCTCTTTCTTTTCATTGTTTCTTTGAGTATAAGAAATGCTCTGATTCACTTTTTCTGGTGTGTCAGTATTCTATGACTGCAATGAATGTTTCTCTTCAAATTGATCTTGTCATAAAACTTCATCAAATGTTAAAGTAGGCTTTGATGAAAGCCTTTTGAAAAAATATTTTAAATCAAACCTCTGTAGCTGTACCAATTGGAAATAAATATGTATACAGAAAGGGAAATTATTTGTACAGCTTGTGGATTGGTCCAAAGGAAATGATGAAAAATTTTCCTATTCTGCTTAAAAATTCATTTGTTTTAAAGGTCCTCTGTGTTGTAATGTAAAAATTCTGTTTCTTTGGGAATGTCAGCCTCTGGATCCTTGCTTTCTCTGAAAACTCACTATTTCTCCTTCCTGGCAATAGTCTCGCCCTTCCAAGTTGTTACATATCTAAGTGGCTCTAAGAGGCAGATCTTCTCTAACCCAGCACTTATTTGGGGACTTCCTTTCTCCTCTTTCAGTGGTTTCCTTCTTGGGTCTTCCTTCTTAATAGAAGATTAACTCAATAGATGGTTAAACTCATGTTTCTGTCAAAATACTAACAAATGCTTTCAATTTTAATAACTAGGTAAAACATATAGCAGAAGATCCTCCCTGCAGTTGTTCCCATCGATTTTCAATTGAATACTTATCAGAGGGACGTTATAGGCTGGGAGATAAAATACTCTTCATACGAGTAAGCAGTTTTTTGGAACATCAATTTATATTTATATTGGGGACAGAAGCTTTTACATGAAATACCTCATTTTTATGGAGTTGTTTTAGAATTACAGAATTATTTAGGTTGTGACAACTTGTCATTCAATCCCTTTTTCTAAATAGGTGTAGTTACTCCATTCTTTAGATCTATGATCTACAAACATTGATTTTACAACCACACTAAGATAATGCTTATCTGTGGTGTCTCTAAAATTTCAGTAATGACTTGCAACATAAAATAAGGATAATGCCATAGGATATCCTGAGAATGTTGCTTGTTCAAAACCTGGATTCTTGTGGTTTATAATTTGGGGGGGTCTCATCAGCAGTCGTAAGAGTTTGTGTTACAAGGACATCCATAATTTAAAATAAACCTGTGTCCAGAACTCTGTATACTAAACAAAGACTCTTACAGAGCAGTTAAAATGTCTTCTGTAAAGATGTTTCCATTATTTCCTGACACCGAGTTACGATCTCTGCAGGAAAAGCTATCTAATAAAATAATTGGGAAGCATAAACCTTGTTTATCACATAATTTCTCTCTTTTAAAATGTTTCTCTGTAAGAAAGGAAGTGCCATTTTTAGCCAATTTCAAGGTGGTTATGTAAGATGAAGATCTAATTCTGCATAAAACAAGATAGAAATTTCTCTTGTTTTTCTGCTCCCACCCCTTTCTTTCCCCGTTCTCAGATGCTACATGGCAAACATGTGATGGTACGTGTTGGTGGAGGCTGGGACACTCTTCAAGGTTTCCTGCTCAAATATGATCCATGCCGAGTGCTTCAGTTTGCAACTCTGGAACAAAAAATCCTGGCATTTCAGAAAGGGGTCACCAGTGACAGTGTCCCCAACTTGTCAGCTAGAAATCAGGAGCCTCCTGTTATGAATCCAATGTCAGCTGTCAATATGTTTCAAAAGCAGCCATCAAAACCTCCTGCTCCTCTTTTAGGTTCCAGGGCCAGTGCCAAGAAGGTTTTACCTAAACGTCCTCAGTCCCCTGCCCTGGCATCACCAAGAGTGCCAGTGACCCCATCTTCCACTGCCAAGTCATCGACAGTCAGGTCCAAATTACAAGGGTCTTCAGCCACAGGTGTGCAGTCTCCTTTCAAACCATTAGCTGGCACCTCAAAGAAACTGGAGTCTTCTGCATGCAACTCACCAGCTTCTGCTCCTTCACAGCATGGAAGCAAAAGTTCTTCACGTGCAGGAGCAAGAACAGCTCCTGTTCCCTCTGAAGCATTGCGCAAACGTATTCGGTCCCCTGACGCCACCAAGATGAAATTTGCCCTGCCTCAGGGCTCCCCAGCACCGGCACTCCCTCCTGCCCTCTCACCCTCTAAAAAACAGCCATCTCTCTTGTCTGAGACAGGTGGAACAACAACTTCGAAACAGAAGTGTGTCCCTGCTAAATGCAAACCTGTATCTGCCACCAAAACCAAGGGGAATTCAGTGGCTCCTAGGGCTACTCGGCCACCCATTACAAACCTGCGCACTGTTGCCAAGTTTTCATGTTCTCAGCAACTCCTTGCAAAACCTCCTGAAAACGATATTCAGATCTCGGGTGCTGCATCTCAGCACCCTCAAAAAGTCCCACAAACAACTTCTGACCTAGCAAGGAACTTGAAAACTGCTTCAGTCCTAAAACTTTCTGCTTCTGCACCTTCCCTTGCCATTAGCAAAGCATCAAAGTCACCACCTTCATTGTTACCTAGAAGCAAAAATGTGTCATCAGCTGGCAGTAGGCAGCCAAATGCCAGTAATCCCCCTCAGGCTGGACCCTCTTTATCCAAACCTGCTGAACGCACACCTTTGTCTGTTGTACGGCTTCCTCAAACTTCAGCCAAAGCCATAGTGACCAAAAAGCCAGCACAGCCTTCCACAAAAGGTCAGCATTCAACCAAAAACTTGCAAGCAAGCAAAAGCTTGGCCCCAGCAGCCAAGAAGCCACTCCCAAAGCAGCAGGTGTATAACAAAGGAGCACCTGGTGTGTCAAAAGTTCCTCTTCTGAAGAGCAGGCAAGATGATCACTATTTTGTTATGACAGGGAGTAAAAAGCCCAGAAAGTAAACTAATTTGTTACTTTCTGTGGAAGTCTCTATTTTGTTCCAAGGCGCCTCTTGTAACTGCTACACTGAGGACAAGGAAAAAAGTTAAATAACACTACACTTAATATGAAATATTAGGTATAACCTGCATTTTGCTGCCTAACTGACTGCAAGAACTGTCTTTATTTTGCGGTTTAGAAACTTCTATTTGGACATGTTTAGAAGTGAGCTTGCTTGCTGTGTAGCACTGTGGAATAGCAAATATCCTTGACCTGCTGCAGAAAAGTGTGAGGGGGAAAGGGAAACTAAGGCTGCTGCTCTTGCTGCTGCTCTTGCTGCTGCTCATTTGTGAGGGGGTGAAGCCTGCCCAAGAAACATCTACCCAGGGCAGAGCCTGGGTGGCTCTGGTGGTTCTGGAACATCTGCATGGAGGTGTGTGTGGCAACAGAGCTGTGCACAAGCTGTAAAATTTCTAATACCTCAAACAAAACTGAGGGTTTTACTTCATAGGTGGCCCAGAACCCAAATTCAGGTCACATGTTTTAGAAAGAGAGAAATCTCTATTCCTGTTTATATTCAACGGATGCTATTGTCAGTATTCATTGTGCCCCCCATATGCCTTAAAGTGGATTCAGCTCACTTGGAAGTGGAGCTTGGCTTATTTTAAATTGGACAGGGATAATCATGGCCTTGATTGCTCACTTTCATTGTGCCTTTGCCTCTCAAATTCAGAACAGAACTCTTCAGTGAGCAATACTACCTTTAAAACCTAGGGCAGATAACCTTGCTTGGTCCATGTTCATATCTGACTATAAGTGAGCCCAGACTTTCCTAGAAAGTTCTTGCTGCATGGAGAGATGCTCCCGAGTTCCTGGTAAGTCACTTTCCCCTGGGCTGGAGCCCCACACCAGCTCCTGCTCTGGGGTTGGAGCCCCAAAACAGCTCCTGCTGCAGCAACACTGAGCTGCAAGAACTGACCTGCTCTAGCAGGAGTGGCCTTTGCATGATAGACTCAATTGCTAAATACTTTTCTGAGTGCTACAGTTTAATTTTGGTGGGCACTTGTAGTCTGCAGTGGCCTTTCTTGTTTTATTTATGGAGACCTCTTTCCTGGCTCTCCTCTATCACTACCTGGAGGGGTGAAGTAGTTTCCCGAAGAGGAGTGTAGGACTGCATTTGCCTTTAAACATCTTAAAGTGCCAGAAAGCTATGCACTGTTTACACTCTCAGCTCCTGAAGTCTTTCAGTGGGTTAAACATCTGTGGTGCTCAACGCCTGTATCCTTATCCTTTATCCTTAACAGAAGTGAGCTTCATGGCGGATTGAAAACCGCTGTCTTTGGAAGTAGTGCTGCTTGGGTTATTTTGGGTTTAATGAACAGTTGTCCCTAGAGGAGCTCTGAAGGTCTGTGAAGAGATGCTGGTGATTTCCACAGACCATCACTTCTGCCCTCCATTCCCAGTCTACTTATGGGCAGAAGCGGGTGTGACTTCCCTGTCCCACCATCCAGGAGCCTCTATGGCAGTCTTTTTAAAAGGAGAAGAGTTCCATGGAATATGTAGTTTCTGTTTTTATGCAGTTTTATTTTTAGGTTTTTTTCCCCCTGGAACTAGAGTAAGCAAGCGTCGTAAACTGAATTCTCATGGGCTGTGGCGAAGTCGTAGAGCTGCCTTTCTGAGCACCTTGTTACCTTATTTTATTTTATTTATTACTCTATTTATGCATATCTACTGTACAATACTGCTCACAACCT
This sequence comes from Orthonyx spaldingii, assembly GCA_013397795.1. Taxonomy (NCBI): domain Eukaryota; kingdom Metazoa; phylum Chordata; class Aves; order Passeriformes; family Orthonychidae; genus Orthonyx; species Orthonyx spaldingii. Next base: position 624,016 of record VZTJ01006239.1, on the reverse strand, counting down.
GCTGGGAGTAAGCAGTAGATGCCAGTATCCAAACTGTAGAAGGAAAACAGATCAGTTTTGATAACGTGGACGCAAGTCCCACAAGATCACATACAAAGTTGTGTGTTTGGGGAAGGCCTTGGGCTTGTTTTATAACTACACTGGTCAAAGCCACTGCTACAGTGTTAGGTAGAATATTGACTGTAGTGGATTGCTGTCAGGTTTGATAAATCTAGCACAGGGTTTCATATGCTGAAAGCATTTTACAGTAGATGACTTGCTTTTGATTTTTGGGCTTCCAAATGGTGAGTTACATGCGATATATCTCATGCAGATTAATAGCTGACTTCTTGGGGTTTCTTTCTGTAATGGGTCTGGAAGAGATGCAGTTAACCTTTTTCATAGCATCCCATATGGTGCTGTGTCTTAGATTTAAAATCTAAACCAATGTTGATAATACACGGATGTTTTGGCTGTTACTCAACAGCCCTTGCCAGGGCCAAGTATTTCTTTTTCCTGCTCTGCCCCCATAGTGAGTAGGCAAGAGACTGGGAGTGACATGGCTGGGCACTGGCCAACCTGAACTCGCCAGAGGGCTATTCCATATCATAAAGCATCACCTCAACAATAAAAGGAAGGAAGAGATAGAGAAAGAAGGGGGCGCAGGTTGTTTGACTTCTAAGGTGGCTGCTTGCCAGCTGGCTGGGCATCAGTCTGTCTGTGGGAGGTAGTGAAGGATTGCCTTTGCATCACTTGGTGGTTTACTTTTCATGTCTTTCCTTCATTCATTAAACTCTTTATCTTAGCTGGCGAGTTTTGCTTTTGTTTCTCCTCTCTCCTTATCTTGCTGGGGATAGAGAAAAGGGGAGAGAGCAGCTGCATAGGCACTTGGCTGCTGAGTGGGGTCAACCTACAGCACCTTTTCAACCATTTACAAGGTTTTTAGCAGCAATTCAAACACTGAGGCTCTTGAATCTTCGTGTAAGGTAACTTCAACATGTACATTTTTGAATCACAGAGAAAATGAAGCAAATGGGTTCATCTTTGTGATTTATTATATCATGTAATAGATTGAATGTTAAAGTTCAAAATGAAATAAAAATGCATAAGCTGTTACAGTTGAAACCTTAATCAGTTAATCTAAAGATCTCACCTGTTACACATGGGTAGACTTGGTTTTATTATAAAAAGTGTAGTTGAGCGTGGTCCAACTTCTGTGAAAATTGTAGTCACCAACTGCATAGTCACATTCTAACTGCGTTGTGTAACATGAGGTGAGCCAAGAAAAAGGTGTAACAAAGTACCTCCTAATGGAAATACATACTGGTTTTGCAATGTTTATGTTGCCAAATAGCAAGTCTAATCTTCAGTTTATATTACTTCTTTTGAGGAAAAGATAATTTGGAGCAAGAATCTGACTGAATTCTCCATGTGATATCGATGTCCTCTGTATGAGTACTTATTTAAAATAAACATACACTGCACCTTTTATGTGAACAGGTTTTTTTCTCCTGACATGTTTTTCTGGGGCGGGAAAGAGAATGCTTTTCAGAAGGCTCACGTTTTCTGTCTACCACCACATAAATAGTGGCTTCCATCTCAGGCATACTTAGCTGCATCTAATCCATTGCTTTGTTTGGAGTTCAGGACATTTTTACTCTGATCCAGGTGTCAGTGTGACTAATTGTATACAAGGGGCTTCCTACTCTTTCCTAGCTGACAGTGAGCCTAAGTAGTTTCAGATATACCTCTGAAAGTTGTGTTTGCAGCTCTAATTGAAATACAAAGCACTTGTGTGCCAAAATTTTCCATGCTTACATCTTGTCAACAAACTTAAGACCTATCTCTGTGTCTGTTGCCATTAATGACAGAAATTTAATTAGTTTTGTTGAGTGGAGTATTGGGTGTTCTCACTGGAGTCACCTAACTAACTTTCCCCTCCCACTTCCCTACTAGATTTTTTAAAACTCTTTTAGTACCTGCCTCTCTCTGCCTGTTCCAAAGTGTCTTCAGTTCCTGCCAGTCTGATGCTGGTGCCTAATCCCATAGATAGACTTACCCTTCCACTTCAGCTATGTCTAGTTAAGCACCTTCTTGTGGCATCTACCATCCTTGTTCCTACAGGACCAAGATCTGCAGAGGTGTTAGTTGCAGCTTTTTTTAAAGAGATGCTGTTACAGCTGGCCAATAAAATGCCAAGGCAGTCCAAGATTTTCTCAGGTAAGTATCCTAACCCTTAGGATTAATATATATATTTTATATATCCTAATCATATATATATATATATATACTAAAATATATGTCTGATAAATTTGAGGGCAGTTTTCCTTCTAAAATTTCAAGCAGCCATAGCTTTGAACATCAACCTATGCAGCTCCTTGTCTTTTTCCCTACAGGGAAACTGAAATGTGTTTGTTAGATGAGTGCTATGGGGCCATCTGGTGTCTATTAATTTTATAGAGACTGCTCTGGCAATGCAAACCCCTTAACTTCTCTAGAAATGCACAGGCAAAACTTTGATTCAAATAAAACTGTTACCTAGCAAAATCCAGACTTGATATGAAATAAATAATGCAAGAGATGTTTAATGCTGTAAGACCCTTTCATTTCATGCAAATGCATTCTTGAAAATCTCCTTTTCATTATTTTCTTTTTTTAAGAGCCAAGATTGAAGATCACTTCCATACTAAAAGTCTTGAAAAATAAATTGTGTGAAATGTAAATAAGCTCAACACTTATACATTTCAAACATCTTAATAAAAAGTGTAACATTAAAATATTTGAGTGCTGAAATCTGCCCACAATTCAGATCTAGCTAGCCAGCAATCTCCATTAACTCAGAAATGAACTTTCAGGTGTGTCACCTGGTGGGAATGCCAGCAGTGGATGGCTTTTTACTTGGGGAGGGGTACTGATGTCTAAATCAATGCTATTCTGACATTTTGTGTGAATTGTTTTGTTCCAGATGGAAGAAAAACCTTCCAGAATGGGAGCAGCTGGCCATTTCTCCAAGGAATGTACCTAGGCAGAAAGTATTGACAGATTAGTTGTGCTAAGAGTTTTTAGAATGTAGGATTGCAGCATAGAACTCTGATGTACAATTGGCCTTTAGTGCTGAGTCAGAAAGTACTGCACAAAGCTGAGGTCCTGCTAAACAAAACCAAATTTGCATGCTTCCTCAAACAAACACCTTGTTTGGATATTCACTCAGGAAAAGTAGAATACGTTAGTGTTTGTCAAAATACTCAGACATGGTACCTCATAAGAACCATATTAAAGTCAGTTACATGCATCTTTACAGTGAAAGCATGTGCTTTACCGCTTGCATTTTACAATAAAAGTAATTGTTGAAATTCAGGTTCAGAATATTTTAATTTGCTGATCCTTTATATAAGCATTATTATTATTTACTTTTCTGAAGCACTGCTGCTGTAACAAAAAGTGCCCTGTACTGGAACCAATATTCCCAGAAGAACAGAAATAATTACCGTGATGTGTCATCCCGATGAACAATATGCTGCTTCACAGCTTTTTTTTTCCTTTTTGCTGAGTACACTACTCTATAGACACCTGTGAAGCAAAACTATAATAAATTACTGTTATTGTGTACACATTGCAGTATTGACCCTTGAAGTACCATGATGTTATTTAATGCTGCATCCAAAGAAAAGAGGAGCAGAATGAGTTTCTTTAAAAATCAAACTAAATATACATGTCTGGTTCTACAGCCTTGGAATTAAGTATAGTATGTTATATTTGGGAGATTTTTGTGACTACACAGTTGTATAGTCTGAATTTTAAAACACCCTTAGCTGTAGTAGGATATGTTGCTAGGTCAAATTATTTATAAATATAGGTATGAAGAAGCATTTTTGGTGATCTACGTGACAATGGCCATAGGAATGTCTGCTAGACTATGGATGGGTTTAACTGTTTAAAGAAAAATATTGGAAAGTTTCTTTGTGATTTCCTGCTTAAAACCCCATGAGTTTCCTCAAGACTTGGGTCCTTAAGTCACAGTCCATTTACACTGGTGTGTAAAAGTAACATATTAGGACTGTAAAGTCAAACATTCACAGTTTAGAGAAACCTGTAATTGAGACGTGTAAGTGCAAGTGTTTCGCTAGCATACATGAACTACTTGGACTACTGTGTTCAGCTCTGGGGCCTCAGCATAAGAAGGACATGGACCTGTTGGAACAAGTCCTAAGGAGGGTCATGAAGATCAGAGGGGTGGAGCGCCTCTCCTATGAATACAGGCTGAGGAAATTGGTTTATTTGGCCTAGAGAAGAGAAGGCTCTGGGGAGACCTTTTCGCAGCCTTTCAGTACCTAAAGAGGGTCTTCAGGAAAGATGAAGAGGGGCTTTTTATGGGGGCATGTACTGAGTAATAGAGCAAGGGTTAATGGCTTTAAACTGAAGGAAGGTGGGTTTGGATTGGATTTTAGGAAGGAATTCTTCACTTTGAGAGTGGTGAGGCACTGGCACAGGTTGCTCAGAGAAGTTGTGGACGCCTCCTCTGTGGAAGTGTTCAAGGTCAGGCTGGATGGAGCTTTGAACTACCCAATGGAAGGTGTCCCTGCCCGTGACAGGAGCATTAGAACTTGATGGTCTTTAAGGTCCCTGCTAACCCAAACAATTCTATGATTCTATCGTTCTGACATACATGTCCATTATAAATTTTGATTTAATCAGAATGCTGTTTCACTCAGCCTCTAGAAGGGACAGCTCGGATTGCATAAGCAGTTGTTCAGTATTGGGGATTCTCCCGGTACATCAGCGTGTAGCCCCTTGCCTTATTTCTAGACTGTGCTGAAGACAGTGAATCACTGCCATATGGGTATTTGCAGGACCTCATCACCAGCAGCTGAGTATTTCTTGAGGCTTATCTCCTTAAAATTGAGGGAATTCAGGGCTGAAAGTCACTGAGATTAAAGTATCTGTTCAGTTGAGTCAATTAACCTGAGATGACTTGCACTTCAAAGTAGTTAGTGTGATAGTGTGATACTGACCTGAATAATTTTGAAATTTCAGGTGGCTTTGCTTTATAGCTTGGGACTGCTAGCAGCATTGCAAATTTGACTAATGGGCTTAAGTCAGACACTCATATAATGAGAAAGTAAAGTAGTCTTTTGTGAAAGGGTGGTTTTATCTCACTTGCCTAATATCATGCAAGGAGGTAGAAAGGATGAAAAAAGGACATGTTAATCTTGTTGCTAGAGACAGAAATTATTTGCCTGAAGCAAGAGACAATCATACAGCTTTCCTGTACTACTTCAATGTGTTCCCCATCTATCTCTCTCAAGGATGCAGAACCAGTCTTCAGGAATTTACAGCTCATCTCAAATGCATGTAAGCAGTTACAAACAATTCTGACCGATTCAGTTCTGTTATATCCTAAACTTATAATGTTTGCCTCCAAAATTATTTGACTATTTTGTATGTTGCTCTGTGGAATGAAATCTGAAGTATCACTGTTCCACAAGTTCTGGATCACCTGTAAGTATCATTGGGCTAGATGATTGCCAGAGGTCCATTCCCCTTTAGCTATTCTACTCTATGTCACCTCCAAAAGTGTTACTGTTCAAATCAAGCAAAAGTAGGTGCTTGTACTAGTGAAAGATACATCTAGATTCAGAGAGTGTTTGAGTTTTTAGGTGAGTTTGGATTATAAATGAACAGTACAGTGCCAAAGATGAAGGAAAGAAAACAAGAAAGGGTAGCTGCATACAATGTACAGCTGATGCTTCACTATTTACCATTTTTTATTATTTATCTTCTTAGCCAGTCACTACCAACTTGGCCAACAAACTTCTTGTGAACATTCTAATGGAAACAGGTAGCTGGAGAACTGCAATGTGTCAGAGAGTGTTTCTCTTGCTGGGACTGTGCAAAAAGGCATTGTGTGATTGGTTTTCCAAGAAGTGGGTCAAGAGTGTGTTATAAAGCTTAAAAAAAAAAGCATATAAACTTATTTGAGGTTTTTTACTGCTTCCCCCCCTCAATAAGGCAATTATATTAACCATGAAGTCATACCTATGGTCTGCAAAAGTTTTGCTGAAGTTTCTACAACAGCATTGTTCAGACCTTGCATTCTCCCTCTTCACCCCAGAACACCAGTCACAACCTACAACCACCTCCACAACATATTTTGCTCTGTTCCCTGGGACGGGCAGCGTTGTCACACTTGGAAGATTAAAAGGCTGTATCTATCTCTCAAAACCCAAAAATGATAAAGAAATTTTGACCAAGAATGACCTGGTGACTAGGTGACAGTGGGTTGAAAGAGAGGGACATTGCCTTTGGGGTGCTGGATGCCTGAGTAAGATCTCTGTAAAGCAAAGTTTGCAGGTGAACTCACTCTTGTTCTCAGCTCAGCTTTTTACTTCTTTGGGAATGTGCTTCTTGGAAAATTCTCATCACCAAATGTTCTAGTAGATAATGAATTATGGTAGTGTTTGACTTGGTTTGCCTTTCACTTGACACACAGATAAACACAAAGGAGTTTTAGAAAGCAAATTAGAAATGTGGGTTTTGGAAAATATTGCATTGTCAGTAAAAACAATAAAGTGGTATTGTGACAATAAGGCATTTGGTTTTAGCTGAACAAGTGCTACTCTGTAAAATTTGATTCTGCATAGACAGGCTAATAAAAATTCAAGGGCATGTGCTGTTACACTGCCTGAGTCTTCACAGATTTCTGCAGTTCATAAAGTATAAGACAAACATGAGATGTAATGATGTATCTCTCAATGCAAGGCGAGTCCAGTGCTTTAAGTGGAGCTGGATATGTAGGGGTGTTTTGAGAGGCTCTTTGGGAACAGTGCTCAGGCTCTCTGAGTACTTTGTTCCTATACAGCAGGAATTCTCAAGCTGTACTCAGGTCAATGGGATCCTTTTGTGCCTAAAGCTAAGCTTAAGCTCTAGAAGTTGCAAAAAGGTACCTCAATAAGCAATGCCATAAAATGCAGTGAGAACCTATGCTTGCCATTCAATTCAACAAGTGAAATTCACTAATAACAAATGAGACTTTGTTAAATTGAAAGCAACTGTTTCTTGTACCTATTCTTCTGCTCATAATCCTATACCAAGAACTAGAAAACAACCTTTTGATTATGTTTTTAACAATGAAAACTGCTTATGACTCAGTTATTAAGGACTAAAAGATGAAATAATAGGACAGAAATACGTGTTTTGAAATAGAATAAAAATATCAGGAGTTTGTATGTGGCTATGTGCTGAAGTCAGGAGTGGGTTCAGAAAAGTAGAATAATCATTCAAATTCCTATGAATTTTTCAGTAAGACTACATTACCCAGTCACAGTGAAAACCAAGCTAGTCCATTTGCTACCTATCAAATTGTTCACTTTATTCTCACAAACCTGGGCGGCAGCTGATGGAACCTGCTACATTCAGAGGATGCTTCTTGCAGAGGAGCAAGGCTACCCTGCATTCCAATGTCAGCATCTGCAAAGGTGGGGCAGACATACATGAGTCTTCTGGGTCTTTGGAGGCAACAGAGACTCTTTGGAGCTTGTGGAGGTCTATGTGGAGTCTGTGCAAGACAGGAAATTGGTAAAAGTTGCAGAGTTGAAAAGAGGATTTTTTCTCCTCTGCACAATGGGAAGGCTTTATTCCATCTGATTTGCTTGCAGAGCAAAGAGGTCTCTCTTTAAAGGCTTAACTTGTACTTCAGTCTCTTGTATTTTGCATGAGGAAACTTTGCTGTGGAATTGAAAGCCCCTCTGTGTCTCTGAGCATGCACACTTTCAGGCAAAGGTGAGACCTACAGTGCCAAGGCTCTTGGGACAGCACCTGTTTGGTGAATGATGATGTTAGCTTATATATTTCAGGTAGCTGGCACTCTGCATCTAAATCTTCACTCCTGTTGACTGAATGAGTTAGGAAGAAACATTCATAACTTGCATCTAATACACAGTCAGGTTTTCCAAATTGATTGTGATTGATGTCCTCAATTATTTTTTGTCAAGGTCTATAGCAAACCCTGTGTTATCCATTTGTCAGCATTTGCAACAAGGCTGTTTTCTGACCAGAGTTCTCCTTATTCTAGATATGATAACTTGGTTAAATAGAGAGGACTCAGTGAACTTCATGCTGCTGTGAAGTCTGATCTTTGATTCTCCACTTCTATAGTAAAAATTAAAGCTTTTAGGATTTACTTAACTTTTATTCAGCTAGAAGATTACAGTTATTGACAGGAAAAGAAGCCGTTAAACTTAAAGATTCCTTCCTATGTAGGCTGTAGAAAGTAGCAAGCCAGTGTCTTCTTGAACTACTTGCCTTTTCATTAAAATGCCAATACATTTTACCAATATGTATTTTTAAAAAATTAAATGAATAGTAATTGCTTAAAATTTTACAGTGCATTACCTGGAAAGAGCACAGCTAATAACTCCTCAAATTGAGTCATCTAGGTTCCACACTCTGAATACTTTCTGCTAGAGTCTGATCTTCAGTGCCTTACACCAAGCTTTTTCAGGGAAGATGTTCATAATGATTGTTCTCCTGGGCTTTTTCTACAGTGGGGATTTTTAATGATGTTGCGGTTCCTAGTATAAACATAAATTATTGTTGTAAATTAAATCTGTTCCCCATGCAGTATGCTCCAACTCTCCCCAACCCCTCTCCTATGGTATGTCTATAGCAGTGATTTGCAGTGCTCCTACCTTTAGCTACCTGTGTAGCTAAACAGACAATCCAAAAAAAATCCATCCTGTCAATCACACCACTGATGAAGTGGACATCCATAACTGTGTATTTTATTGCACTAGCATGAAAAGGCTCAGCAAGGGCTCTCAATCAAGCTGAAGTTATCTGACAGATATGCAGTCCGAGGTGATCAGCTGAAGATCAAGGCTTATGTTAGTGACATAGATCGTTCTGTGTGTAAGCAGAGCAAAAGTTTTTCTTGTTGTTTTCTTTTAGATATTTCCAAAACTGCTCTTTGCACCCTCTTCTTTCACAGAAAGCAGTCTCAAAATCCTTAGGTAAGAAGACAAGGAAACCTTTTGCAGTTTTTGAGCCCTTTGTGTGTTCTAGCTTTGTCATATGTTCTGCCCACTGCTCTGCACTGAGACAGGTGGAAACAACACCTTGTCCTTAATAACTGATCATTTTTGCCTTGACCTGTAGAGAGCCAGTGTGATCTCCATCACCTGCCTATGATTTGCAGTCTGTCCTGATCTTGATGCATCCCCTGTGCAGAGGAAGACAAGCTGTGGTAGTGGAGGCTGGTACTGCTCTTTCCCACAGAACTAGACAATGCACTTGTAGAATTGCCTCTCCAGAATCAACTCTTAAGTGCTTATTGAATCCATAAAAAAATTGAAAGAGACTGGATGACAAAATGGATACAGTGGGTCATGGTTTACACTTCCTATCTTTAGGAACTAATTTAGCCAACTAAATTAAGTAGCTAGTTTCCTTGTGCTGTATCTTTACTTAATGGTAAGTAAGAATAAAGTTCTTATTATGAATTATTCACAGACTAGAGTTTTGTCCTACTACAGATTACTCCAATCGATCCTTCTCTCCATTTATGGGAGAAATTTATGGAGGCTCACCTCCTAAAGCAGATAAGTGAAGCTAAGTAGTGAAAATATGCCCTTCTGTTGTATGAAGGGCATATTGGGCATGGTCTGCTGTGCATCTTTTCTGTGGTTGAGTGCAAAACTCTTTCCTTGGATGTGTATCTATAGTCTTGACATGAACCAAAATGTTTATCTTCTACCAAAAGTTCAAGTAAATATCAGTTCTTGTCTAATCCAGATGTGAACTGATAACAGTCATGGGAGATCTGTCTCACCCTTGGGAGCATAGTTCCTCCAAGGAGACGCAGATAAAGGATAATTCCCTTTCTACAGAGGGAAAAGGATAGAGTGATTGCTAAGATGTAAAATAATTTAGTCATGTAAAATCCCTTTTATTATAACATACTCTTTGTATCTGGTTCTGTGTTAGCCAGTCTACCAGCTAACACCTGTATTTGAAAGCTGGACAAGAAGATGTTAAACTGAAAAGCTTGAATTGGGGCACATATAGACAATAAAAAGCTAAAAGCTGTTTTTCTGCTTAACCTAAACTTTGAAAAAATCCCACATATGCACTTTCAGTTTTATGCTGTGTGAGAATATCAAATGTGCTTAGCTGGAACAGAATTTCTTGAAAGTAATTATTTTTGTCCTATTTGGCTAAATATATATCTATAAACATACCAGAAGTATGCAAGACTAAAAAGTGCTGATATAGACTTAATAGTTTGGGCAGGGAAGGAGGGGTGTATTTAAGAACCGGTATTCTTAGCCTGTTATTGTGCATTTTTTTGCCTTATTAACTATATGTCATCTATTCCCAATATGTACCTTTTAAGTGGAAAGAAATGAATAAAGTGGTTTATTCACAACAAATTATTTCAGAAAGGGACACAAAATTTGAGAGCAAGATGTCTCAATCCTTTAACTGCTTAGAAGGGTCAGAGAATTTAGAGAACCTTTGTCAGAGCAGGTAGCCTTAGGCAGTATTTCAGGTCAGATAAGCAAGCAGAGCAGGCGGCAAGTCAAGCTCTGATGCCAGGCTTGGTCCTGTCTCTCTTCTGCCCTCCTTCCCTGCACTGCAGAGCTGTTAATCAGACTCCTGGGATAAAACGAGCAGTTACTACAACTGGGGGAGTTTTAGCCCAGGAGAAAAGGGGTGTCCTGCTTTGCCTCCCTAGCATGTTGAGGCATTTCAGATTGCTGTTACAGGAGTTAAGTGAGATGGTCTGGGAACAGGCTTAAGGAATTTCCAGCAAGTTGCATGCTGGCCACCTGCAGCTTAAACTTTTGGAGGAAGGGGTATGTGACTCAGGTGATAACAGTCTGCCTCCCATGGCATCAGTGAAGGAGAGGAGCTGGCTGGGTTCTGACCTGCAATAAACCTCAGGCCCCGATAATCTGTTGGGCTTTCTGCCTCCTGCTCTGAACAGGAGCAAGTGGGGTGGGACAGGATCTTAGGTGGAAATGCAATAGTGAAACTTTTCACTCATGTCTCTTGGACTTGGATTTGTTTTGTTATACTGTGCATATTTCTCCCCATATAAACACTTCCTTTTAATGTACAATGTTTTGTACAGATGTATTTGACTCACCCTGCAGCAGCCTCATTTTTCTGTGCAAGGGATGTGTCTGGTTTTACCACCACAGCTCAGGGAAGGTTTAGCAGTGAGAAGGAGTTAAGTGAATAAATATATGTGTGTTATTGCAAATGTGTTAGTGCCTTTTTCTGTTCCCACCTCCCTGAGGGAGATTGTTTCCCTATGGAGCAGCCTGGCTGCAGCAGCAGCCAGGTGAAAGACAGCAGCTCGTACTCTACCTCAGCTGCAGGAAGAGAAAGGTGTGTCTGATTGTGAAGATTAGGTTTAGCTGGATAAGTGGGAGAAGAGAGGAGAGGAGGGAGGGGAAAAGAAAAGAAAAAAACCTGCAACCCCTTGAATGGCAAGACTGCGCTTCTAACATGTGGCCAGCATGTGCCATAGAGGCTTCAGGAGGCAGCAGAAGCACAGGTGAGAGGCTCTGGCTGGGCAGCAGCAGAAAGAAACAGAGTAGCAGGATGGAGGATTCCAGGACACCAGGAAACAGAAGAGGTCTGGAGGTGCACAGGCCAGGACAGACACTCTGCTCTCACTCTGCAGCAAACTCAGCCTGGAGCCCAGGTAGGGCAAATGCATGGACTGTGCAAGGTATGTGATTTTCTTCATCTCTCTTAGTTTTGGCTTGTTATGTTATCAGGTAGAAGCAGGAGTTCACTAAATTACGTGCTTGCTGTATAGCATTACTGCATTTATGGGGTAAGAGGAGCCTTAGGGAATTTTTATTTGAGTATTACTGCTTTTGGAGAATATACAAAAGTTGAGGTTTTCAGTGAGAATTTTTGAGCATGGTGTTGTCTGTGAGAGAACAAGACTGGGACAATCTAGCAGAGAGAAAACTCAGAGATGCAAATCAACACTTCAGAGAAAACTGCAGAGAGAAAGGGAAACCTGTCTAACAGTGAAACAAGTGCATAAAAAGTGGATGCCTGACAGGAAAACTGAGGGACCTGGGTAGCCAGGTTTGTATCTCTTTTCAAGCTCTAAGGTTTATTCTTCAGGGCATTGCATGTGCAATGCTCTGAGGGACTATCAAGCCCCTTTCAGTCCTCTTCACTTGGAAAAATTATTCCAAAATATACAATTTAATTTAATTTCTATATTGCTAATAGAGGGTGCATGTGCTTATTTTTCTGCAAAGCACAGTTATATTTAAACACCTGCGAATGACATTAAGCTTGCGACTGGAACCTTGTCTGTGGATTCATAGTTGTCCTCTTGTTTCCAACCACAAATTCTATTAGGTTGCTAAATAGCCTCCTTCAGCACATTTCAGGTAACCCTTTCCCTGCCTTGATGCTGTGAAGCTCCATTGAGAGCTATATACTGCTTTCCTTTGCTGTTATAATATTTACATTTTTGTCACAACTTAAAAGGTATGTAGGCACTGTAAAAGCCTCTTTTTTCAATCCTTCTGTTTCAGCTGCTGGTTTGCTGTCAGTTGAAAAAACAGACAGAAACAGCCTGTGCATGGATCGTGCAGTTAAACACATCTGTGTGTACTGTTGCAGGGTTAGCCAGAATTCCTTGCAATGACCCGTGGTGTGCACTTACCTTGAAAGACACATCTTTGAACTCAGACAACTTTTCAAGTGGCTTTTTTTAAGTGAAAAAATTTCTGGGAGCTTTTTCTCCCCTTCCAAAAAAACCCCAACTGAAACGAAAACTTTCTGCAAACAAAACAGTAATGACTTTGCAATTCAAGAATTTAAAACTACAGCATTCACTTCTTGTACATACATTTTCATGCTTTCATGAGTATGTGTGTATATATGTCTATATTTTCATATCTAGGTATACATATATACCATTGATATATACACATTTCTATATGTGTTGCTTTAATTAGACATTTATTTTAATGTGGCTACAAGAAGTGGTTATGGTGAAAGCTGTTGCTAGACAATGTGACTAATGAGATTAAATCAAGTCAAAAACTTGGATAGCTTGTCATTGTTCAAAAGTGCTGAGTAGTTCTATTTATGAACTTTTTATAGTCTAGCTTAGTTTTTCAGTATCAGATTCTGCATGTAATATGCTTACAGCTGCAGCATATGCTCTCTTACAGATAAAAATGAAAATTAAGCAGATGGTTTTAGTATAGGCAAAATGGCCTTGCAGTGAACAGATAAATAAGATGTCTAATAGTTTCTTTGATGTGATGTATCTGTGTTATTTGTGTTTTGGGGTTTTTTGTTTGGAAATGATCAATTCCATGTACTTGCAAATGAGTTTATGGAATGATTCTTTATTGGTAAAAGTGAAAATCAATGTTTGCAGGAAATTATACTGGACAAAGGAGTGACTGCAAGTATATTTAAAAAAGCTGAACATAAATCTTTATGGATTTTTCTTTAATATATCGACAGTTAAAAACAGCCATAAATTTCATATCCTGTATACACAGATATATTACACAGAAGGCTTCCATTTTCCTGAGCCTTTATGATAAAGCAGTCAAGCACTATGGGATAAATCACAGTCTTTAGACCATGAGTATCTGCATTAAAATAAACTCAAATTACAACTAGGAAAGCTGCATAAAACCTGTGTCTTTTTAAGTTAACCAGGCAAAGCTATGTGTTGCTAGCTCCATGTTCAGTACTATTGATGATCTCAAATGTATTGAATGTTTGCAAGAGAAATAGAACAATGTATTGGCAGCTAACTCCCTAGAAAATCCATCAATTTTATGTTTAAAAAAAATGACCCAAAATTCTGTATACAAAAAAGGACGAAAATAAGGAGGATGGAGGCTTTTTGTTAATTGTGATGTCTACTGCAATACTGGCTAGTATTGAACATTATTTTACTACAGTTCACTGAACTTCCTGCAGTGCCACTGAGCTCTTTCTCTGGAGTGGACACACTTGAATGTCCTTGATGTATGGGTCTGTCTGTCTAGTGGGAAACTCAAATAGCTCTGAGGGCACACACACTTATTTAAGGAGTTTTATTTCCTAGCTCCTAGAGGCTCCTCTTCTGAGACAACCGATGAAAAATCTCTGTTCTTTTGTTCCCCTGTAAGGGATCTACCATTAGACAACTGCCAGTCTTTAGGTGCTTAATTTGATGCTTGGTTACAGTAAGTGACAGAATTGTGGTGAGAGAAACTGAAATTACTCTTACATTAGATACTCTCATATTGCTCTTGCAGAAGTTATGAGCCAGTACTATGAGTCACCAGTTCCATTCAGGCATGCTCTACTGTTACATACTTGGTTTTCTGCAGATGAATTCAGGAATTTGTTATATGATCATGTTTGAGGTCTGAACTGCTGCGTTGTATTTCAGTGCTTGCTTGATGCAGCAGCTCTTGTAGTCTTGTTGTGAGTGTTGCCATAAGAGCCTGAGGATGCTTGTGTGATCATCAGGTTTGATTTTTCTGCATTTGAAAGTCCAGTTTTGTGGATGGGACATTTTGTATTCAGATGCTCCTAGTCTTGCAAATATCACAAACATGAGAGTTAAAAAGTAAGAAACTACTTGTAGGAGAGACACGTAGAAGTCCCCTTATTTTGCAGTTATAGGTAATCAATACTCCAAAAGTGGTGTCTTTTTTTTTTTTTTTCCTTCTTCTGTATTTTGGGATGGGATGCTGGTGGAGCAGTGGAGGTAATATCAAGTGCAGCAGAATAATATTTATAGGGTATCTCTTCTCCACAGTCTTGTGGTATAGTGTCATAATAACCCATATTGTTTTTGTCACAATGTCATATACAGCTGAGCTTCTGGTAAGATCGAACACGAATCTTCAGAAAGCGCAAAAAGAAAATGTGAAATAGACAGAAGAAATCCCAAACCATTGATTGCTGGATAAGAGAATTGCTGAGGACTGTAGCATAAGAACAGAGAAGTGCATTGTGACAATGGAATGGCTGTTTCCCACTTCCTGATTTCCACTGAGGTCTGAACCTCACAGGGGTCAAAACAATCACAGCAAGTTGGTGACTAAAAAAAAAATTAAAAATTCAACACTAGCTTTCCCTTCTACTTGAGAAACCTTCAGGTTGTAATGTATGAGTGAGTTCCTGCAGAAATCCAGGTATAAGCAAAACCACCACAATCTGTGAATTCACATTGAAATTAGATGGCTTATTTCATGTTAAACATATCTTGTTCAGTACAAGGAGAATACATACTGAAAGTGTTATTTCAGCATTACACCAGCATTTAACAACATTACTGATAGTGGACCAGAATAAAATAAGGCATTATTTTCCAGGGGACAAACAAACTTAATGATCAAAACAGGAATTAATATTACTTTGCTATAGCTTCCTTGTTCAAAATTAATAAGCTGTACAATACAAGGACACTGGTTTTAACTCCAGGTGTTTGTTGTCAGGTTCTGATGCTGTTGACCCTCTTGCAATAGGACTGCTTCGCTGGAAAAACCTGTGCGTGTATGGGAACCCTCCCCTCAGTCTCACTGTCCCTGAAGATGCCTGTGTTCCCATGTGTCAATGTTTTGCTGCACAAAATGACTTCTCGTGTCCGTTGTCCTGTCCAGCATCACTTTCTATCACTCCAGTGCCTTCTTACAACAGTAGCAGTCAAGAAACTTTGAGTCAAGACTCCACAGGTAAGTGATTATTCGTTTTTTACATATCTGAGCTTAGTTTAATTGGCAGTTTTCATGATCAATATAAACAGTTGTTTCTGCTGCCAGAGTGCTTTGATTGCTCCTAAATAAGGATCAGAGCACAGAAACATCATGAAAGGGTTTAGGGTTATGCAAAATAACCCTTAATCTAACATTTTTCCTCGTGGTTCAAAAGTATCAGAAACAAAGTACTAGAAACAAAGATGTTCTCAACAGCTATAAGACAATTAGTGTGTGTTTGCTTTAATACTGGTAGGCCAACTGTTTGATGAGGGTGCATTCATGTTAGCACATTTGAGGAGGCATTTGAGGACAGTCTCTTCTGTGCCTGCCATAAAACTTTGCATGATGAAGGATACCCTGATATGTCTGTCATGTGTCCAAAATGCTACTAGCACCTGGCTAATCACAAAATAGGGTGTACCAAGAGCATCCAATTACATCCATGCGAATGCACTTCTGCTCCCACCCTGTTAAAACGCTTACATCTATCAGAAGCTACCAGAGGCAACAGTAGCATGTTGGTCACTGGTCATGTTCTTTCATACTGAAGTCTGGAGTTCTCAGGGTCTAATGGAAAGAGGACAACTGGTTGTGGTGTTAGGACAAATCACTTGACCCACAGTCTGGTTGCGTTTGTTGCTGAGAGTTCTTGATGACAATGATGATAGGAAGTGGATCATGAGCTCAGTGAATTTTTCTGGCTGTCAATGAGTCTCTCATCTATACGCTTCCTAACTGAACCCCTGTAAAAGGATTTTAATTCCTGCTGTCTATGTTGTATTGCTAAGTGGAAGGAATTAGAGGGTTTTACCTAGATGCCAGGTAAACGAATGGTATATATGGAGAGTGAGGTATTTCTAAATCCAGTATTGAAAGGCATAATGCTGGACAAGTCTACCTAAAGCTGGTATAAATACCTAGTGCTGACCTAGTTCTTAAAATTGTAATAATTGCTGGCAACAGTGGCCGAATATAATCTGTAGTAAAAGTGATAATCAAATCTATGTATGTTACTGTGGTTTGTATTACTGCTTTTTTCATTTTAAGTATTGTATGTTAATGTAATTTAGTGTAACTGATGTAGACATTACTGCATGTTGCCAAAAAATAATGGGCCTGAAACTCTGTGGTGGTGCTGAAATCCAGTCAAAACCCATTTCTCCCTTCCCAGAACTTTCTGATCTAATGGCTCATCCTCTGAACCTGACTGGATGCTCATGGCAGCTGGAAATCCCAGGCTCCAGCACTTCAAGTACCATTTCTAGTGCCCACTTCGGTGGTGACACTTGCAAAGCAGGAGCATTAGGGCAAATACTGAACAATTTCAGGAAGGTTAAATGTTGTGACTTTATTTTTTTTTTCTTCTTCCAGTTAAGAGCCGTGTAAATATGCACCTCCTTCTTCAATGCAGTGTTGATTGTATGAACTCTGTGACTGTATTCTGTAGGCTTAATTTGCATCTTGGTTTACATTACCATCTGTTTTACTGATAGAAATACTATACTGCTGTGAGATTTTTCCCAACTTAATATTTTCTCAACATGATGAGTGACAACTCTGATTTTAGTTGTGAAGTTGTTTTGGGAGAGTGAGGTGACAAGTAAGCACCTGGGAGGTTGACAGGCACCTGACACCTAGAAGTGATGTTGTGGAGAAGGGAAGAAATGTTAATTTAAAATAAAAGAAAATAGTAGTAGTATAATAAAGCAGTAGTAAAACTTGGTAACGAGCTGAGCATTGCAGAGCAATTTCCCAGTTCTAAAGGATGGATGCATATAGCCAAATATACCATTAGGATGTTATATTAGCGAGCCAAATACAAATGCCCTAATTTTCACCCTAATTTAAGAAGTTACAAGGTCTTTGAAGAGTTCACACTGAGATGTTTATGAAAATGTCATCCTGAAAAGCAGCATGATGACAGATCAGGACTGAAGTAATGTCCATTTTCAGCAGGGCAGGGTGGTCCTGGTTCAAAGTACAACTTGTAGCACAAGAAGGTACAGTCTTCATCCTGATGAGTTCGTATCCCAATTTCTATATCCAACAAAACAATTTATAATCGGTGGGATTTTTAAAAATCTAATTGTCTTCTGCAGCAGAGTAGAGGGTACTGTATGTAACTAGGGTGAAGTGTTTTACCATTATTGCTTAGGAGTAGAAGGGTGTTGTGTCAGCAGCTACTCCGTAAAGCTGGATGTCACATTTGCAACTCCAGTGATAAACCCTATCCCTGGGCTTCATTATAACACTTCCAATGCAAAGATTCCTCAAGTTTTTTAAACTTTATCAGTTCTCAGGGACTGTCTTGCCATGATGGAAAAGCTTGTTTGCAGCATACAGCACGTCTGTGGAAGCTCAGACAAGAGTATAGTGTCAGCTGAAATGGGGGAGTTTTTAAAAAGACAGAGGGTAACTTAGCGATAGATTAATGAGGTAGGGTAAATCTTAAAGTTATATCCAAGCTCATTTATGTCCAAGACTACTTGATCAGATCATGTACAGGAACTTGAAATGCAGAAGAATACCATGCTGCAGGCTTACTGCGCTGCTTTCCTTCTGTGTGTTTACAATTAAACTCTCTATAACATTTTAATAACAAATTCTTTAAAAACAAACTATGCTAAACCACCAGTATATAATGCATACAATACACTCATTATAGTTCAAAAGATTTTTTTAACTACTGATGGGAAAATTTTGGCTGCTTCCTTTCATGCAGGGCATGTTTGGGACCTTGTAATAAACTGTGCGTGGCAATGTCTGAGCTGGATTTCGATGTTCAGAGCCACAAGATAGTGATGCAGAAAATAAGATATCGACACAAAAAACCTCAGTGTATTCTGATATGCAGTATGAAAGAGATAAAACTACAGCTAATAACAGTTTTAGTGAGTGCTTTGCACCCTACTTGAAACATTAGTCTCAATTTAGTGCTTTTGTTGATTTGCAGCATTTTGCAATGCTAGATAATTTAAAGAGTACTGTCAAATTTTGTCCTTGGATATACGAGTATAATAGACACCAGAATTAATCAATTTCATGGACTGTGGAAGGGAATTCTTAAATTCCTAGTATTACTTGTGATTTGAAATAATGGGTTTTTGATAAGATTGCTCTCATCAATAAAAGCTAGGCTTCTGTTTAGAATGAGGCAAAACATGAATTATTCTTTGCTCATTTTCTAACCTGGAAATTTTGTGAGGGAGTACCAGAGAGAAAGGTCATTGTGGTAAATATTTCATAACTGCAAATTGGTTTTCAGCTGAGTCATGAAGAGTTCCTGTTCATTAACTTTGTCTCATGATCATTAGCCAATGCTTAACTACATTGAGCACTATATTACAGAATCTCTAGAAGATTTTGCTAGACAACACCAGCTGGATTGAGATGAATAGATTTGCACTGGGTAGAAATGAGTCAGGAGCTGAACAATACATGTCAAATTTGTGTCAGCTGTAAATTTAAAAGAAATACAAAATATCATAAATCATTAAAATACTGGAAATAACAAGAAATCAGTGCCTTTTTGAAATGTATTCCTATTTTTCCAATAATAATCTGAATCCTTTCATTTGATGGCTTCTGACCTGAAATTAGTGCACCTTCATCTAGCCTGTATTTCTTTTGTTTGTTCATTGCAGAGACCTGTCCTCTTGTGTGCTAGATCAGCTGTTTTGAAAGCAATTATATTGATTTGCCATGAATTGTTCCTGACAAATATGTCAACTTTTTGTTATCATCTTCTTTTCTTCAAGGTAGTTAAAAACAGCTTGATTTATTGCTTACTTACTAATTTGTCACCATCTCTTTTCAAGTATCGATGTTTGGCTGACTGGGCTGTAATTACCTGAACTACTTCATTTGCCCTTCTTCACTATTACAGGACCTTACTCCATCCTTGCTTCAATAGAGTCATCCCAATACTGCGTTTAGGCTGCTAAACCCCAGCAAAGCAACTGAAATGTGAAGCAGGCAGCTACATTATTTTCCTTGGTTTGTGCCTTGTCCCTGGTGTGTGAATGGTCAGCACAGAGTTGTTTCAGAAGAACTTGTACTTGACAGCAGAGACAGGGAAAATGCAGAGGACTCAAGTCAGATGGACCCTCCTCAGGGATACATTTGCATTTGTCTTACAGTTAGACAGAAATATACACTTTGGGAAAAAAATTTTATGATTTTAGTACACAACTTTTGCAACCATAAGTAAATCTGAAAGAGTGTTCCAGGTTTATTCCTCAAATCTGTTGGAAGTCTGGCTGCATCTCGTGTCCCCTCTTTTATTTGCGTAAATTCCTGTGACCTCTTAATTTTATTTTGCATGTGCAATCATGGCATGAAACCTTTGCCTTTTGTTACTACACTGCAAGATATTATCATCTGCTGTGAATGCAGTATTTGACAAAGACAAAAATCAAATTAATTTTATATGTATGTTTTGTTTTGTATGTAAGTGCATACTTATAGGTATTCTTTGATTCTGCAGCTTCTATATATTTTTTGACAGAGCTGTCTTGTCTTGTGCCCCTTTTAAGTTTTAAATTGTGTGATCCCAGTAAAAACCTATATAAAGAAATGATTTGTGACCTTGCCTACTTTCTAGTGTGGTATAAAGTTCCAGTTAAATTTATTTTATAAGTTAGATGCAAAGGAAGTAGATCTAATGTTAACTGGATTCTCTAAAAGGAATAGTATTGGCCTGCCTAGGAATTTATTTGTTCACCTGAAGAAAAATGATACTTAGAAGAATTATAATGTGAATAAGGTGATGACTGAGCGGGACATGACAACAGTCTTGGGAGGGGGAGTGCCAAACAGGAGGAAGATGAATAGTGGAGTTTTCCCAGTACTGGTTTGGAAACAAGGTTAATACTTTTATGGATGACTTCTGCCTGGAAAGGAGGAGTGCACTGATGAGATGTGCTGATGAGTCTAAGGTGGGAGACATCATCACTGCAAAGAATAATCAGAATGTCAGGTAGGAAGAAATGGATGGCTTTTGGGAACAGAATGAGGAAAGAGTGATGGAATACAATAATACAGGTTTTGTTACTGTGCATAGCAGGATTTTTTATTTTCCTCCAAAAAGGTGGGAGTCCTCAGCTAGAAATGGTAGAGGAAGATAAATTCAGCTACTAATTGGAAGTGTGCTGCTGCTATGAAAAAAGCAAATGGAGGCCTGGGAATTTTCAGGTGAAGTATTTGCTACGAGAGAAAGAGATTGACAATTTTTACCTAAACTGATTTCTTATTTTCAAAGAGTGTAGAGATTTACTGGAGCTTAAGCAGAGAAAAGCTAGCAGAACAATATGGGAGAAGTGAATAAAAAAAGTTTTTTGCATTTAGACTAGCAAAACAAAAACCATTTAAAGAAAGAAAGAAGGTTTCCATTACCTTAATAATCTAATGTTTGTAATGTTTAGGGAAATAGCTGGGTCTGAAGAACAGGCACCTAATCCAGCCATTTATCCTGACCAGCAGCCTTCAGAGCCTGAGGAAACTGCTAAGTGACCCTAGAGATGCAAGTCCTCATTTTACCTCTTAAACTTTGTGTTCCAGTTGCAAGTCTTAATATGGAGGGTTCATAAACTGACCAGCTCCTGGGGATTCTGTACGAAAGTGAAAGCCACAAGATGGTGCTGACACTCCTTGCTGTGGTCAAAGGCATTATGAGAGATTTAGCAGAACATGTAGTGGCCTGGGTGTAACCAGACAAAATTTCCATGGACTTTGGTGTGTATTAACCTGGAAACAAGTAATAAAGTCAGTGACTACTTTAGGCTACAGTTTGTAGTCAAGCATTGATTTTTGGTAAAAAGTTCTAATACATTCTTAGTGTATTGGAAGGCACGAGGGAGATGAAGGGAATTAGAAAGGTGATGGTTATTTCTGAGGTTGTAAAGCATTTTTGCTTGGCTTTCAGCTGCAGAGTGATTGATGAAATGATGAAATTGAGAAGTAGAAAGAAAACACCTCTTTGTTATCTCTGATTAGAATCCTCACTTGAATTTCCATGCTTTTTAAATGCCAAGGACAAAATCTGCTGTGCCCACAGTGTTGCTGACTGGTTGTGCTTCTCTGGCCATATTCTTTTTGTGCTTGTATCAAGGCAGGGGCCATTTTGGGACATTGGTTTGATATTCTCTGTACAGCATCTTAAAAGAGGTGGAAGAGAGATAGGTTTCTGCAGTTTATGGCTGTCTAATAAAGAGCTCCTAGTGAGATGTATAAAGAGGAAAAACACTGTTAGCAAAAATGTTACTTGGGAACTCTGAACGTGAGAAACAATGCAGTCCAGTTGACAACTGCATAAACTTATCTCACTGCCTGAGAACAGCCTGCCTCCCTACTCTCCTGTCCTGTCTGCTAGAAAAAGCACTACGTCTCTGCTCATTAATCACTGGGACCATGAAGAGGGGAGGCTTATCCTTCTCAATTCTTTGATTCAGCCACCAGCAGAATCTTCCACTGTTATGAAAGGCAATGGTTCACTACTTTTCTTAAAAATGAGGGGAGTGCACTTGGTTACAGAATGCCTTTCTTTCAGTGCTGTGTCATCTTTTGCTCCTGAAACGCAGTATATGCATTTTTCCTCTGAATAAAATAAGACTAAATGTGTTTAAATTTAAACCTGAAATGGCTGAAATGCATACTGCATTCAATAAGTATGATAAATTAGGATCTTACAAAGAATGTCCTTGCTGACTCTTGGGACAGAGAGTGCCATTAAAACTATACTTCCAAATATCTAAATGCATGTACTTCATCAGTTTCAAGACTCTGGCTACCACTAGAATTGCCTTTATGACTCAAAGAAGTGTAATATTGTTTACTCAAAATTCTGGCTGACATTAAGTGCACAGAACATCCTAAAACACGTTTAAAAGGAAGGAAATAAAAACTGTGAAACTTCTGTACCCTTCTGACCTTATTTTAGGATCAAGTCCAGAAGCTGCTGAACTGCCTCGTTCTGATCCAGCAAAGCAATGAAGTGGATGCTTAACGAACTTGAGAGTTGTGCCATGGAAAACAATTTATCTGCTTCTCTAATTGTTCTTACCATGTATGAATGAAAAACTAAAATCTGCCGAAATACAATGAGCTGGTAGCTCCTGTACCAATGTATTTGGAAATGCCAGCCAGCACTGATCATGCTGTTGGTTCAAGGCATTTAAGACTGGCAACACTAGCACGTGCCTCCTGTACTGTTGTACCAGTGTGCTTCAAACTTGTCTTCAGAGAGCATCTTTAGAGCTGAAAGTGCCTTTACTCTTCTGTGTTCTCTTTGTGCTGATTTTGAAACTAACTGCAAGGCCCGGCCTTCCTTTTTATCTACAGTGTGGATATTTGCACTTATTCTGTCTGAGGTTGGCATATCATTACACAAATTTAAACAGGGATCTGATGATTTCCCTATTTGCTTACTGCTGGTGCTTTGTGTGAACTTAAACTCAGGAAGGACTGTAATACACAATCTCCTCACATCACCACTTAGCTAAGTCAGACCTAGTTTTATAAGATTTCATTCCTTTTGATTGTCTTATTCTCTCTTGAATATATTTCTGCACTGTCCATTGAGGACAGTTGGGGCAATAAGAATTGTTTTGAATATCAGATTTCATGGGGGCTCTTCTTCTCTGGGCAAAGTTTTGGGTTTGTAAGCTAGTCACTCAATGCAGAAAAAGGTTAGGGTGGAGTTTGAATCAGTAATTAAAGAACTGCTTTTTCCCTAAGGATGTGTCTCTATACCACTCTTTCAATTGCAGCCTTCTAGTGCTAGAGGATCTTCAAGACTTAGTGCAAGAAGGAAATGTTTAATTAGTCTTTAAATCAAAGAGGGGTTTACTGGTGCTGTGTGAAACAGTAATCTGTTTCATTCTCCTGTCAATGACATGCCTTTCCCTGTGAACAGTGTACTTATCTTGCATATTTTATAACAAAAACACTACTAAAAGATAAGCATAAAATTATTATTTAGCATCTGTTTGTTAACTTTACAGAATCAAAATAGGACTTTTCCCAACTTCTTTACTTCTAGGGAAATTAGGGGTCTAACAATAGAATGCTTTTTATTTTATTTCTCATTAGAAAATATAACACAGTTAAACCTTGAAGTGTTCTATATATAAGTAACTGATATATCCTTGAGAAGGAAAACTGTAAAAAACACCCAACTTTATAATAAATCCACTTTTGATAGCCATGTTCAAGAGCATGAACCAGGGAAAAAGAAAAACAGCTAATGTGTTTTCTTTATTTTTTCCAATTATTTTTTATTGAGCTGTTTCATTTTTCTGTGGATAATGAAACCTCGATCCTTTGAAAGAGAAAGGATGTGTCAAGAGTTTCAGCTGTCAAGTGGGAAGCGTTCATGTGTAGCAGTACAAGACTGAGACAGAGAGCAAGAGCTGTATAACTAAAATGGAATGAACTATGCACAATAGCTCCAGTAAAGCCCTTAGTTATTTTCTTTTTCTGTCTTTAAAGCTTTTTTTAAGGTAACCAAACTTTGTATCCCATCACTACCCTCATTGAAAGAATAATCAATTTTGAGGAAAACCCTGGAATTACCAATTTGAAAAAGGCAATGCTGTCTACTCTTTCAGCTACTGTATTTCCTTCTTTTTGCTCAATTTTTCCTTGCATTTTTACATTTCTTCCTCTAATTTAATCTTCTAATTTCATTCCCCTAATTGTATACTTCTGAAAATTTCTTTCTATTCTCCTTCTCTTTCCTGCTCACATCTTTGCTCGGTGTACATACTGTGAGTTTGTTCTCCATTTTCTACATATTTTGCATTCCTCATTTATAGCATTTCCAGGGGAAAGGAGCTTACAGCTATGTATCTCTACTTGCCCTCAACCTGCTTCTGCTCAGCTCTGAGGAGATGATGGATGGAGGAAGCTCCATGTATGTAGCTTTTTTTCTCATACTGCTGCAAGAGAAGTGGTTTCCTCTGCCTGGATCATGGGTGAGGTGCTTTGCTTCGCTTGTGACTTTAGGAGACTGAAAGGTTCAAGCTGAGACCAATAAGGACAGCAAGCCACTGTGTTGCCTGTGCCTCTCATTTGGTCAGGATGGAAGATGCCCATGGAGGTGGCAGGCTGCTGATTAGGGCCAAGGGGAGAGTGGATCATCTCACTCCAGAGAGCTGGTCTGTGGCCAGCTTGGAGCCCATGTCTGTAACAGGTAAGCAGGGGGCTTAGTTGGCATATGCTGATCTGGTGTCCAGTAGATTATTTGCTGCTTAGTGCTTGTGTCCGACTGCTTTTAGTTTTTCCATGGAATTTATGTCTAAGCAATGTCTTTTGGTTGAGAAGACCGAGTAGCATTCATTGTGAAGGGCAAAAACCCACTTGGACAGAATTCCTAGGTCTACTGACATGCTCCTCGTTGGATCCCAATTACCAGACTGCTGGAGCCCCCTTAATCCTGAGTTTTAGCTTGCAAGTCAGGACTCTTGTTCAAACTCTCTTGGCATCAATGACTTGCCAAGAGTCAAAAACTCACTTGTACTGCAGTGTGAGGTAATTGAACTTAAGAACAACAAAATTGTTATTCAAATATACGACTACTCTCTCTGTGCTTCCTCTTGTCCATTGTTCCCTACCTCATTTTCCCCTTCTATCCTGGAAATAAAGCTGCAGAAATCTCCTGAAATGGGTACTTGACTCCCTGTCATCTGCATAGGAAAAAAATTTAAAATGCATACGTCAGACGTCGCTCTGGGGTTACAGGAGTAATTGCTACTTTTCAAATGGCAAGTTCTCAAAGCCCAGTCATCTTTTCCACATCAAAACTAAAAACTGCAAGCACACCTCATGCAGAAATACCTACATACTTGTTTCTTATTCTTTTAAGTGCTTCCCCTGGGTGCCTCTTTCTCCCTTGCCAAAAACAATGTCATTCATATCCTTGAGAAACTTCAGCTTTTAAGATGAAAATATTGAAGACTGAAAATAAATTATTGAAGATTAATTTTGTGGGAGAAGGGAGAGTGTTCATGCAGCTCTATGCATAAAGATAAGAACATGATGTACCTCAAGCTTGCTGAAAACAGACTTTTGTTATTATTTCTTTTTGTTAGGCAGATATTACACTATGCCATTCTGTGTATGGTAGGCGAGGGAGGAGGAAACAGAAAGGGGGAGCCATTATCCAACTATTCTGCATGGTCACAAGGGTAGTGTTCACCAAGTCAAAGCAGAAACCAGATGTCTCTAGGTGATCTACAGGTACAAGGTATTATCTGTTGTTATCAGACAGGTGATAGTTGAGAACCTGTATTAGTAAAGATCCTATGTGGCATTAAAATAAAAGGCATCTTTAGCACAAATTATAAGGAATGAAGCTGTAACAGTAAAAAATTGTAGCTGTATATTTTACTGGTTTGAGTTATATAATAGTCTTGAACTGAGACTGCAAGAGGGTGAGGATGAAATTAAATGAGTCATTGTTAAAAATAGGATGTGGGACTGAATTAAATGTTGAGTGTGCTGGGCAGCTGAATAGAGGATGAAATTTGCAGTGAGAAATAGGCTGTAGCTATACTATAGAAATGTTGATTACTACATAAACCCATAGTGATTAGGGTTCACCAGTGATGTCAGTCAATCTGGGCATTGTGTATTGTTACAGCTGGTACTGCAGGGACAAGAAAGGCATGTCACCTGTCCAGTGATAGGCATTTCCTCCTATGCAGGGAGATGAGGCACAAGGCTTTTTAGTCTTTCTTTATATTGAATATCATGAGTGCCAAGTGGGGAAATGACCGTTTAAGCCAAGTGGAAATAGCAAAAGTAAAAATCAGCTGTTTTGGTGTATATCGAAAATCATCAGCTCAATTGGTTTTAAGTTCTGGCTGGTTAGACTGGAGTTTCTCTCATGGTTAAGGGAATGGAATAGTTCAGTTTATAGGGTGAGGGAAGAAGTGATCACTTTTAGTGATGAAGATGGCAGAAATTATGACCTCTGATTGTTACTGAGAAGACAATTCTTCAGCATGTAGACTAGAAGGCTTCTAGCCTGATCCAGCACACCAAATTTTAGGTTATGTTCCTACACAATTTAAAGGTGGAGCATGTTGAGTTTGAGCTCACCTGCTTGTCACTGTCATCCATATGACTTAAAAAAATTCTTTCATGAACGTTTTTGTCAAAGTAGAGTAGCTACTAGTAATTATGTTGGATGAGTGAGCTTTAGATAAAAAAAATGATGCATTATCCTGGTACTGTGTGGGCATCTAAGTCCTCAATTTGGTTTAGATACTGTAGAGAAAAAAAATCACATTTCTCTGAGCTTATTTTCCATCCTAATTTTGGGGATGGGTGACATTAAAGAGCAAGGTTTTTTAAAAACTAAAACAAACCAGCAGATGATGTGCTGGTCACCGTGGAAACCAGGCTTTTGATGAAGAGGTTGTATATCTGGTAATACTTTGTACTGAGTTCTGATTATAACAAAATCCACATTATTTTTTTTTTTTACTTCTTTCACATCCTCTTCTGCTCCACAGTTTACTTTTTAGAAGATAGAAAAGAAGAAGCTGTAAAATAAGATATTTGCTTTTAAAGTACAGAAAAATACTTATTTCAGCAAAATAGGAATCCATTTTGCTGAAACAAGGTTTTTATGTAAGGCTAGAACAGGCAAATGGAAGTGATGGCAAAGGAATTCAAGCCTTAACAACCCTTTGGACATGAATCAAGCTTAAAGGCCAATTGCGTCAATGAATATTTAGAAAATTCTGTGAATAAAGCAGTGCCTAAAACTGGACATTTGCAGAAATAATGCCTCTTCATTTGTAAATATCCAGACATTCAGCACAGTCTCATGATCTCAGTGAAGTTATTCATGCACACTGTGGGCTCTTAGTCCAGAAACACTGTCTTGTATAACTTAACAACACTGAATTTTGTGGTATGTTAAAAGCTTTTATTAAAATTGTTATTGAAATTCTGTCAGTTGAGGTTTTTCTCAGCTCAGGTATATGAATTGGGCAGTGAATATTTGAAAGCTGAAGCAGAAGAACCTGTAATGACTAAACAAAAATGGTTTTACACAAAAATCTGGGGATTGACTGATGTAAGCTTCAGTAAAACAGCTTTTGAGACACTTGAGAATAACATCAGGTAAGGTTGTCTTCATAGAAGTGGTAAATTCTCATTTAATGGTCTTATGTATATAGGAGAACTGATACAGGACTGAGGTAGTTCCTGTGCATATTTGCAGATGCAGTCATTATATTGCCTTCAGATTCACAAGCACAGTGATACTGTTCTTGCATCATGAACACACTGTTCATTCTTATTTTGAGCAATTTATTAACTGAGTACTAAAGTAATAGTAGATCCAACTGTGAAAAAAATTAAATATAAATTTTCACACACATAAATCTGACTGATAACACACTTTTCTTTAAATAAGGAATTTTTATTATCAACTATTATGAATAAGCCCTTTACCAAAGTTTATTAAATTTATATCTTACTATAGTTTTAATACTAGTTATAATAGAATGTTTTTTAGTGTATTATTTTCTGGTCAGGTGATAATACAGCTGATCAGAAGAACTGCCTCTACATTCACTATATCCTGTGGACTTTCAAAGTCTCATCTTCCTTCTTTAGCTGTGGAAATTACTCTAAGATTTTGCCGTGTAACTCTTTTGAAGTTGACAGGGTCTGTTGAGGTTCTGTAGATTGACTTGACCCTGTGACCTTTATCTCAAGGGTAATCAGACACATTTTTACTTTTATTCATAGAACCTTTTTTGGTGGAAGATTATAGAACCTTATTTTCTAATTCTTCAAAATATAGCATATACAGAGGAGAATTTGGCTCAGAGAAAAAAAGCCTCATTGTTTGCTTTCAGGCATACTGTTTAAAATTTTCTTTGGTGACTGAGGAAACCTGACATAGACTTGAGATAGACTTGAAGGGCTTAGTAGAAGTATTTTATTCTTTATATTGTTTTACATTGATTTGCATTTCATTTTGAAGCAATTTAACAATGCATAACACTTCAAGCATGTCAGTTGTCTAGAAATTGTTTGCATTCATGATTATTTGCAGTTTTGATATTTTGATATTTTGTTTCAAAAATATTACTATTCTTGTTTCAACATTTGTATCACAACTAGATATATGACTCTGCAGATCCTGTGCATGGCTCTCTTTGAAAAATGAAAAAGTCCCTCCAGCTCTGTATGCAATAGTTAGCAATGTCGCTGTTGAGCTGATGTCAAAACAAAGAGGCACACGAGATGAGATTGTTGAGAAAAGGGAATTATTTGTTTAAATACAGCTTTTATATACAAAATGAGCGCCCACCGGGATTGGCCACAGCCATTCACCCCCTGGGGCTGAACGGCCACAGGCATCAACCGCCTGTTCCCAAAGCAGTTCTGAACACCTTATCTTGTGTTTACAATAAACAGAAAGATTTTCTCATGAGAAAGAGAGTTCTGTGCTGTCACATAGTTTTTCAAAAATATTTGTCTTGTTGCATGTAAGACACTGATTGTTGTGTTAAAATTCATGCATTTCTGTCAATCTGTTTCTTGCTTATACAAAGTAAAGATACTCTTGCTTAATAAATTTAGAATTCTCTACGATGGTGACAAATATATTAATTTAATAATCTGGGCTAATTTTCTGTAATAATATATCTTTATGCAGAGCAAAAAGTAAATAGTTAATCAGTGTAAATGCATTAGTAAACCAGCCTGAAAATACTAATATCTGATTATTCACATTTACATTATTAAAAGTTATTTGAATAGTTGTTTTTTCTTTTGTAACTGAATTAAAACATAGGCATATTTTTACAGTCAATCCTCTGTAAAAGCCCTAATTTTCTTAGAGGAATAAGCTAATTAACCATAAATACTTCTGAGACCATGATGGATGACCTAGCAAAATATTTTAGCTAAAGTGTATTTTTTAGCATACGAGCAATCTTTTTACTTTAGTGGTGCTTTCACATGCTTTAGGATTAATGTTCAAATGTTTTGATCCATAAAGTCTCAAACGCTCAAAATGGTTGATGCCGCTCCAGCGACAAGATTTGGTTGTCTGTGCAAATGACCTTGGATTGCACCTTTGCTAGTTGTAAGGAAACTTGTCAGTAGGAGGCTTCTGGGAGGTTTTCTTTCTAAAAACTGATTTGGCAGCTGAAGTAGTGAAAGAATTTAGTCTGCACTGAACTAGAAACAAAGTCCTTTTACTAATTCTACAACTTTTTGCCAAGAGATTGGACTTAATCATCTCATGCATTTATTCTCGAGAAACCTTGACATTCTGCAATGCTGGTTATCTGCAGAAACACATGTATTTAAAAATTTTCAAGCCTTCTGATGGTTGATATCCACTTTGAAGCCTCAGTAGGTTTTTCCCTCTTCATTTTATTTTATAACAATTTTCAGCTGAGAGTCTCTGTGGTTGGCTCCACTGTGTGTGAAGGTAGGAGTGCTGAGGAAGTTAGTCTGTACTACGAGTACGAATTTCTTTGAATTGGGAGTCAAAACGACACCTGGAAGGCTGCTTTTACAGGCCAGACCTGTCTCATATTTTTTTCTGCAACGTGGTTGGTCCCAGTGGAGGACTGAAAGCAGATTGAAAATGGAAGGTTTTGTAAGGTAAGCATGCAACAAATATTCCAGATGGTTTGGTATTTATCAAACAGTGAGATGGTCCTAAGGGGACTGAAAAGACCTCAAAAGCTACCTAAGCTTGCAGAAATGTATTAGAGAGCATGATGGCACTGTGTGATCAGAGGGCCTGGAGGGCCAAGAGGGACCTCACTTCTGCGCGTTCATATTCTGGAGTCTGGGAATAAAACTTGGGAAATGGTAATTCTACTTGTTAAGGAACAAGAAGCCAGGAGTGGCTTTGCTGCTGGTTAAAAAGCAGACGACAACAACAACAGAAGGTCAGGAAGGTGCCAATAAATATAGGTATGAGAACTGGAAGGCTCTGCTTGGTTTGGTGCAGCAGCCCCTGGGATGCCCACAGGGCTCAGCTCTGGGGGATGCAGCTGCCCCATTTCTATCCCCCTACAGCAAAAAAGGTACTTCAGGAGTTTCAAGTGACAGCTCAGGTAAGGTTCTGTCATCTTGTAAAAGAGGTTTTGGTTTTTTTGTTCTCCTCTCCAACTTTGTCATCAGAAACAAGCTTTTGGCTCTGACAGAATAAATTTGTACTTCTTTCACCTTTTCAATCTCATTATTAAAAATGAATCCCCATGAAGCTGGCAAACTTAATGTACGTTACTCCTCCAATTACAGTCAGTTTGTATCAGCAGCCACTTGGGAGGTGAAAAGGACACCTTCTGCCAAGCTGCAAGGACAGTTTAAGGACTGGTATCATGAGAGGCCAAGTTACAGGGCGAAAGCTTCCTGTCTGGCAGAGATTAGTGTGTCCTCACAAGCAGAGGTTATGAAAAACCATGTACTACATGTACTTTCCTGTAGTACATGTAGCCTCACGTAGTGTTTGAAAAAGGTGGTCTATAAACTGTAATGGCTTTGCTTTCAAGGCGGTCTGTTGAGAGGCTTTGATTTTTGCATTGAGGAGACACTGAGGAGACAGAGTGCTGTTCTGGCACTGCCATTGTGATTTCTTCGGTGGGGTTTGTTGTTTGCAGCCCCTTTGCCCTGGGAAAGTGCTGCTGCCTCAGTAAAGGCAGAGCAGCCATGGGGGCAGGCACGGCAGGATGGACCATGCAGGAGAAGGAGCACCAGTGCATTTTCAGGTGACTTGAGCCTGGCAGTGCTGTGATAAAGGCTGCAGGCTGATCCATGACAGTCTACTTCAGCTCATTCCCACACCTGCCCAGATGGAGATGACAAAAGCACACTGTTTCATGCAAGCACATGGAAGGCGCAGAAAGCTCAGCTCAGCCAAAGGACAGAACATGGACATTGGGATTTGCCTGGGGTGCTTATGGTGGTGGTCTCCCAGTCATCTTCCTCACTGACCTGACTTGATGATGAAGGGTTGTTCCATAACTGCTTTGGTCAAATCCATGCTGGGACAAGAAAACTGAGATGTTTCATCTAGTCAGGAATTTATTACCTATTCTAGCTCTCTGAAGACTAATCAAGGGTAAATTGGAAGATACAGGGGAGCAAAACCCATCTCACTTTTTGCAGTCCACTCTATAGTGATAGCAAGCAGGACAGTGTCCACATTGTCCTGGAGACATATGAAATCGTAAATGTAAGTTGTTTTTCTGACTTTATCTGCACGCTGTAAACTTAACAATTTTTTTTTTTTCTGATTGTATGGCTATGAGACTAATGGTTCTGCTGCATTATGAAAATTTAACAAAATCTTCCTTCCTCAGGCAACAAAGTGACAGAAATGTGAGGAAGGAAGGTGAAAGGAAAGAAAAAGAGCTTTATAGTAAAAGTTGATATTAATCATCTGTTTGCCTTATTTTCTGCATGTCATAGATAATTTCAACCAATTGATCAGAGTCTCATTTGATGTTCCATATGTGTAGGTGAAAAATTATCTCTTTTCTGGCTTGTCATTACTTCTTGCTCTACAATTACTTATGGTGATCATATTTCCTTAATTCACTTTCTTCCTGATGATCTTTGTTTAGTGTGGAAATGGCGATTAATCTGAATAACCAAATCATTACTTCTTCCAGGGCCACTCTAGAACTCAAATTCCAGCTCCTACATATAAAAGTGAGGGGGGAAAAAAGGCAGCATTAGAAAATCGTTGTTCTGAAACAGTGGCTCTAGGAAGCATGGAGCATGTGAAAAATATTGAGAATATGTTGGTTTTAAAGAGCCTTTTTCAGGCTGAAACAGAAAAAGAGAACCAAACCATGTCTGCACACAAAACCTATTCCTGCTTTCAGGGATGTCTTCAAATAGTGTTTTACTTCAGATGATAGGAAGATTTAAGTTGAAAAAATATAATAATAAATGGAAGGTAATACTTCACGTGTTCACTGGTCATTCATCATTCTTTGGTGGTATTGGGGAAGCTGTGGGTGGATCACAATAAGCAAGAAGTGTTTGTTTGATTTGTTTTTCTAGCCTCTCTTGCCCAATTACCTCCTGTACTTTGGACAGGACGTTACCCCCACAGAGTGTGCATGGGGAGCTGCAGATGGAGCATTGTGATGTATCATTAGTGCCAGCTGGACACTGCTGCTTGCACCATGCTTTAACAGCAGAGTAATCAGCACCTAAGTCAGCAATCTTTCCATTCAGTCTCAATTTCATGTAATAGCAGCAGTTATCAAATCTCTAAGTAACACAACAGCTTTTCCACCAGGGATATTAATGTTCCTTGTGTCTTCTTTCCTTGCATATAATTTACGGGGGTCTCAGGCAACTTGCTTAAACCTAAAGCAACCTTAGCTCCAGATATCAATACCAATTCTTTGTAGACCTTTACAGGAACAGCTTTGTTGGGTTACATGTGGATTTTCTTTGTGACTCTTTCTGTTGAACTGTGTAGGACTTGGTGCTTTTTCTGTCTTCTAGGGCTGGCACATCAATGTGTAGGTGTCTTCCATTTTGCCAGCAAGTGCTGCTTCCTTTTCTTCACTACAAAGGAGAAAGCACTCTAGAGTGGGTGAAATATTTTTAAATTAAATGTAACAACCATTACAATGAAAATAATAAGAAAATAGTAAATGTTAAGTTCTCCACTAGAAGGGATTTGGATGTGTGTGTGTATGCAGAGGGGTAATGTGAACTAAAACTGAATACAGATGAAATCTAGTGAATGATCTTATTCAAGCAGAGCTGTTGCAATGTCTGTGCCTTTTTGCTTCTGATGCTTTTAAACTGCGATGTCCCACTTAGGAAATACTGATATTTCCCCAAATTTTTGACATTTTGGGTGCTTTTTCCCCCCTAGATTAAAATTTATACATGTGATGGATCTCCCAAAACTCACTTGACTTCTCCTGTGTGTCTAAGCAGCAGATCTGTGGTTAGGTGCATGAACTATTGTACTGCACATTTGGCTTCTAGGTGCCCTGAGGTTACTAAATTCCCACTGAGCTTCCAGTGCAGTTGGTGAAGTTGGATGTCAGAGCACAGTGTTACACTACAAACATGCTTTTAAAATGTCTCTCTTCCAAAAATATACTTTGAAAATTTGAAAAACAGTTTAGAAATTAAATTTTGTTCAAAAAATTATTTTCACATTAAAAAAAAGAAACCCATCTAAATTAATGGGGAAGGGAGGGCATCAATGCAAGGGTTTCATAAGGCAAGAACTAAATAAAACACTTCTATCTGCTTCTGCCAAAATAGCTTACACTGTCCCATGAAGATCCTTCACTTAACTAACCCAGCAGGATCTGTAAAAATATTCTAGAAAACCTTTCTCTTCTTTTCCTCTCTATAACTCTTCAGTTTACCTGACAAGCTGAAGAAACTGTTGTGCCAACATTTTTGGGCTCTTTCTACAATGGAGAATCAACAGTGGTCTAAAAATATTGTGTATTTTAGTTCACAGGTTTTATGTATCACCATAGCATAGACCGAGATAGTAATCAGTAAATACACACAAATTACAGAGTTTGTCATGAATAGATACTAATTTTATTACATTTTGTATGTTGCATTAGGTCCTAAGTGCCATGTGATTTATTTCTTGGTGGGAACCCAGTTCTTTTGAGCTGTCTTTATAAGATGTTTTACAGGGTGATGCAAGCTGTTATTAAAAGGTTGTTTTGAATTACTGTTGTCAGTGGCTGGCAGTATTTATGAAGGTGTCCTGAAGTGATGCATTTATAAGTATAGTTTCAATGACATGCTCGTCTTAAGGATTTCTATTTTAATATCCTATTGCTTTTGGTAGTATAGAGATCCAACAGGATTATTAACAGAGACATTTCTAGAATTTTTTTTTCTTACATTAAAAATCCATGAAAAGTTGGAAAACTCAAATAAACCATAAGTTTTGTGGTTAGTTTATTTCTGTTTCATTCCCAACATTTTAAATGTTGAATACCTGAAAATGATCTGTGCTTCTGAATGAGCTAAAATAATGAACCAGCTAATTAGGTAGTAAGTTAATTTAAAAAATAGCTTTATTTTCTAAAAGAACACTTAATAATCCCATTACCATTTCTAAGATGCACTTAAAATATTTCTGTAGAAGAAAAACTCCTTTAAATGTTAATAAAGGACTAAAGCATGAGGAACTTATCCCAGCCTCAGTAGGTGTGGTGGTATTTAAAAGGTCGTCATTAAACGGAGTCACTTTTCAGAGTCTGGTCAGCCAAATTTGAAACTTCTCAGTATGAAACCTTTTATGTAGGTCCTTGCTGGGAGAAAGAACCCAGTATAAAAATATCTTCTTTTCTTGACTCTGCCTGAAATACCTGTTAAAGGAGTTCAGGCTCTTTAATTATGATGTGCTTATGTGTGTGTATGTTCATCAGTGGATATTATTATTGTTTAGTGGTTATCACTAACAGTTT
The DNA here is from genome assembly GCA_013397795.1 of Orthonyx spaldingii. NCBI lineage: Eukaryota > Metazoa > Chordata > Aves > Passeriformes > Orthonychidae > Orthonyx > Orthonyx spaldingii. The sequence goes on along the minus strand of VZTJ01006239.1, from coordinate 588,816 downwards.
TGCTGTTGTTTGTTTCTATTTGAGAGGCTTCCTTGGTTGATTGTTCTTGGAGTTTGATGGAGTGTTTTAAAGTCATAGAGTAATTTAGGTTAGAAGGCATCTTGAAATCATCTTGTCTAGTTCCCACATCGGAAACAGGAACAGCTTAGATTAGTTTAGATTTTTATTGTTTCAAAAGAGATTCGTTCCTACTCTTTAATAAAGGAATGGTAAGCCGTAAATCTGAAGTTAATAATACACTTTGTCTCTTCACAGAGATCATGCATTTTTAATTATTACGTTTTATTTGAAATGATTGTTTATTTAAACCCCTTAAAGGTCAGCAGTGAATGTGTCAAGTGTTTAAATGCTCAGCAATACTCTCTGCTACTGTAAGCTCTCAAATGTTTGTCACATGTGCTTGTGTCATGTCACAGTGTCTGACCCTAAAGGCCCTTCAAATCTCAGTGGCCTATTCGTGGCATCCCATATCTCTGTGCTACATTCTTAATGGTTTGTTTGCAAATCCTCTCAACATCTATTTTACAAATTGCACTAGAAATAGGGCGGGATACAGCTATGAAACCGTATCACAGAACCAGCAGTATGCCTGGATACAGGGCACAAATTAGCAGGGGATGCTCTACTGGGGCTGTTCTGATCATTTACCCGTGCTGGGTCTTTCCTCTCTGCTTCAGCATTAACTTCAGTTCATATTTCACTTTCATGAAGTTCAAGCATTAGTATATGGTCACCTCCAATTTGACTAATGGTCTGACACAACTCTAAGCCACCTGCTTTAACAGTGGGCTGGAAAGCGCTCTGGAAAATGTCTGGTGGCCTGTCTGTTCCTGGAAGGAATCCTGCTTTCTAGATGTCATCTCTCCCCTTATTCTTCTCAGGAGCTCAGTATCACAGCCTCTCCATGCTGTGTGACCTGATGTAACCTGCCTGTCTCCTTGCAGGTAAAATATGTCCTAACTCCTCTCTAGTCCACAGTCTGAAAGGGATAAGGGATCTGGGGAGCCATATGTGAAGAATATATATATATATATATATATATATATATATATATATAAACTT
>VZTJ01006239.1:490126-587731 GCA_013397795.1 Orthonyx spaldingii | reverse complement strand
ATATATAAACTTCTTTTACTTGCTTTGTTAAAGGAGTGTTGTGCACTTCTGTTATTTCTGAATCTTCACCAACTTTTTTATCTCACCATCTTCTGCTGCTGGTAATTCAGTGCTTAAAAACCTTCATAAAGGTATTTTTTCTGGGCTATATTAAATTTGGTTTACTGTTATGAGTTTAATTTTCCTAGTTAAGGAAATAGCTAGAAATAAATGGAATATCCTGTGCCATTAAATTGCAATCTGTTAAGAGTGCTTTAACTGCTTCATATAATATGACACTTGTTTCTTGATAGGATGCATGGTACAAAATATAGTTAATATAGAGTTATGTAGCAGTACCATAACTGATTTTTTTAAGTTTTAAAATATTTAATCATTGAATATTTAATATTTGTTCCCTTTTTTGAAAAGCAACCTTAAATCAAAGCTTCCATTTGTTGGTCTATGTATGTTTACTGCTTATATGTACCAGCTTTGTCTTCAGACTGCAATTGTTTTTGTTAGAGCCCCCTGGAAGTTGCTTTAACAAAACTTGCCTTTATGCTTTAAGAAATACTTCCTGTCTGTAACTTTCTTACTTCACTTATGATAAGTCTTATTGTGAGGTTCTGAGTTGAAGACCAAATGATATTGTAGATATTGGAACTGGTAATGGTGCTCTTGGTATGAGTTGTGTCCCTCAGCTACCTCTGTATGGCATTGATTTTACTGTCCCCTTAGGAAGGAGGACAGAAGGTGGAGAGAACATTGTCATTGTCTATTTGCACCTAAATTGTAGAATTTTGGGTATTTTGATGTGGGGTTTTTTGTTTGGTTTTTTTTTTTTGTTTGTTTCACAAATGTGGGTACATAAGCCACATGTGGGTACATGCATAGCCACAACGAAGCTATTTCTTTTATATAAAACATCTATGAAAATTCTCCATAAGTGAAATAATTCCTAAATAGCATCTTGCTACTATTCTCTAGATAAATTCCTTTTAGATAAAGTCTGTGCAATGCAGACATGGCCATTACTGATTTTTCAGCCAAAAGATGGCGAAGAGACATAGGTTTGGGGTGGGTTTTTTTGAGATTTTGGTGTTTTTTTAAGAACAGCACTTCTGCCAGGGGGTATCATTGGAAATCTTGTTTGTTATGTGCTTTTTGGTTTTTTCCATTTTTTTTTTATCGGTACAGCAAAAGTCTTAGAAACTCTCTAACTAGAATGGAAGATGCCTCAGTGAGCAGCAGCCATTTCTATCCACACAGTCTTGTCAGTTCTGCACTGCTTCCCACCCATATTAGACTTAAACTTGCACTGCAGAAATGGAAGTCTCTCTAGATCATTACTTATTCTCTTTTCCTCTATCTAGATATTTTTAGTGCCTCAGAAATGGCTGTATGGATTTTTTTAAATTAATGGTCATTTTGATTTTGTTAACCTAGCATCTTTTTCTTGACGTCCATCATGCTCTTTAGGTTCCTTTCCATATGCACGTGTTGTTCAGAACCTCCCTTATGCAATTTCAAATGCTGCAGTACCAACATGAGCAAAAGCTTGTGGACCACCCACTTTTCTAGAAAAAGAGGTTGATAAAATTTCTTCTTGAATTGATATTTATAATTCCTCTTGCATGGCTAAGAGATTTGAAAAATGAAGTCACATTTTTATAATTATGAATATTTTATTTATCTGAAAGTCATTTAAGAACACTTTATTTTTTCCAAGGAAATGACATTCTAAAGAATGAAGCCTTAACAATAAAATTATATTAATTTTGTAACTGTAAGATAGAAATTATAAAATAGAAAAATATTTGCTATATTGACAGCCATGAATATTGATGCATGTTTAATTCAGTAGAAAATAAATAAGGTTCCTCTTATAACCAGAAATAATGGTATGTTAGGAATTGGTTTTTTACTCAAAATGTGTTGGTCTCATAGAGTTCTGATGTAGCAATAGCAGAATCTTCCATGAAAATGTTAAAACCAGAAAGATCAGTATATACTTCTGTATTTAAGGTGAAAACTGATAGCATAACCTGAAATGCTTCATTCCAATACTCACTCAATAGTTTCTAATTAGAAACCACGAATTAAATTATTTTAGAACAAGTAGAAAGATAGCTTCTTTTATAATACTTTAAAAGAATTCTTTAAATTCCTAATTGAGCTTAAAAAAAGGTCCTGAAAAATTGCGAAGGAGCCATGTGACAGAGGAAAGGATCAGAAAACATCTACATTTACCAATATAACAACTAAGGAGGGATTTTTGCCAGTTCTCAATAGATCAAGGTAGAAGTTAAAAATCTGATGAATGAAAGCACTTCAATTTAATGCATAATAAAAACAGAAAAATCAGAGAGTTGAAGAATGTTCAAGCTGAGCAGTACCAAATGCTGATTTTCCTAAGTCACTTTCAGGCACGATAAAGTCAGCAGAAGCTTTCCTGCTTTTTGTTGCCCTTATCACCCCCCTCAATACCAGGCACCAGAGCTGTGCTTGAAAACTTTGGCAAGGCTCACAAGCCCTGGGATCAAACAGAAACTGCCTATTTCACTGAGCATGTGAAGTGTCAAGTAGTAATCTTTCTGCTAGCATTGCAGTGTATTTTGAAAGCTTACTGCAGAATTTAAAAGTATTTTCTTCTGCTACTTCCTTCTTTTCTCGTGTTCACCCCTATGTTGGCTATGTTTTTAAGTTTGGTTATCTATATATGTGTTATTATCTGCATATATCTTATGTGCATTATTTGTAAATGGCAACTGCCCTCCTTTGGCATTTATTCTTTTGATCTGTCTTCACCTGTGCCTACTCCCTCATGAGCATTTCTCATGTTTTTTGAACTAATTATGATTATGAAAAGGGAGGAATAAATATCATGCGTGTTCTGTTGACAGCATGAAACCAGCTAATTAAAACTTAAATAAAATGTAAGAAAGTAATGGGACTTTCAATGTTCTGTCATCTGAGGGGAAAAATTTTTTATTAAAAAAACCTAAAAACAAAACAAACCAAAAAAGAGGAAAACAAAACCGAACAGAAAGGTAGTACCTTCTGACCAACATGGGATGTCAGCCTAGTGTTCTGCTGTTGCTGCTACTGGAACTTGTATGCTCTTGCACTATAGTCACACTTTCAAACATTTTGGAACAGATTAGTTGTATTAAATTGCACTTTAGATTGTTAGTCTGTGCTTCAGGACATAGAAGTTCTGATTTACTATTTTTTTAAAATATTGTTATTGTTAGGCCTCCCCTTTCCCTGATAGGCTTGTGTTGTTACCTGGTGTGATCTACAAGTACTTGATAATGATCAAGTAATATGGTACCACTGCTGGGAATACTTTGATGTCTCTTTTCCCCAAGCTCCACCTTACACTATATAGCCTTTTCATCTTCTGAAATGTGAATATCAGATGGGGATATTCATGATTACTTTGTGATACAGCAGAAATTCGGGACTGACTGTTCTAAAAATGTTTTGAAAAGGTAAGCATCTAACGTTTTCTACTGGCAGAGTGTCTGCTTTAAGTAAACACAAATTTCCATGCTGTATTTAGGTTTCCTCCACTGTGGACTGCATTGTGAGTAGGATCAGAATAATTTCTCCCCCATAGTTAAATGCAGCCATTTGTATCTTAGAATCAGGAACATTCCCTGAAACTTATAGTGCTTGGCAGCTTTAAATCTGACTGCATCACTTTACTGTGTGAATTGGTTCAATATTTTAAATACCATAGAAATATTTCTCTCCAGATCCTGCATATCCTTATTGCAAATTAAGTAGAGGTCTGTCTTTTTTTCCTTTTTATCTTTTTCTTGCTGTCAAATAGTACAGTAGAAAGCAGTAAAACATTTAATCCAGTTGTCATCTTGGCGGGTGCAGGAAGAGGAACTTTGGTCATGTGTTTTTTGTGGATTTGATGTTGTCTGGAGCCTGTGATGTCATCTCAAAACCAGCACTGGCTATAACAAGGCAGTTCATAACAATGGGTCCATGCTGTAAAATCTCATACAGACTTCTTTTTTCTTCAAAAAAGATGCCTTTGAAGAGGAAGCAATGATTAATGTATGTTTTATATAGGGAAGGTACCAGATAATAAAATTGCAAGTTAAATGACACTGATATTCAAATCTCCAAACTTTTCTTACCTCTGTACGATTGCAGAGGTGTAGCAAACAGCCTGTCAGAACAGCAGCCCAGAAACGCCTGTGGCTCTCTGAAGGCTGCTGTTCGGAGGAGCAGGCACAGTGCATGAAGGCAGCTTTGCCTGTGGGTGCAGAAATCCTTGCTGGGGTTGTGAGGCAGAGGAGCCCCTCAGTGATCTCGTACAAGGCAGGACGGTGCCGGCAGCTGACGCGTCGGGCTGCCCTGCCTTGGACAACTGTCACGCTGCCACCCCTCAGTTCCTCTGATTGGGTACTCCCGGCGACTGATTAAAAATGCTGATGCCGCTCCTGTGATCCTTTCCACTTGGAGGAGAAATCTCTTATCCCCACCCCCAAGCCCACCTCTAGGATGTAAGTAATGGTGAGAAGATGAAGATGAAAACAGTGCGGTGTGAGTGACTGGAAATCCAGCAATCTGGTTTAGCTGCAGCGTTGTGTAGGAGTCGTCTTCAGACTTCTTACCTTTGGTTTTTCGGCACAAACTGCTTGCAGGGTTTCGAAGGCTGTGAAAGGACTTACCGTTTGTGTGTTAGTGTTTTCTGTGTATCATCATATTACCTTGCTTTTTCCCTGGACAGCTGTGTTCAGAGCTTCATGTGGAAATCTTTCTATTGAAGAGAGATAAAAAGGATCCTTAATCTGATTCTCTTTGGATCTTTCTATTTTTATGGTAAGTGCCAGCATATATTGGCTGAGCGTAGCTTCTTTGCTGCAGTGCTCGTGCTCTCTCTCTCTCCCTCCCCCTTCCCCATCTGTTTTTCTCCCCCTATAGTCTTAGATAAGCCTCGTGACCTTCACTTAATATCTCGTCATAATTTTCAGCATCTTCATAGCAGATGCTGGCTAAGTATAATACAAGTTTTCTCTTTATTTTGCTCTTTCCTTCCTCTGACCCAGAGCTCTGAAGTATTGACTGCAAGCTGAGTATTGCCTCTTTGTCCTTGAAATAGGAGGCTTGAGCATTGCTCCTGATTGCCTGTGGCAGCAACGGGATACGGTTCTGGGGAACTGGAATAGACATTGGGTAAAGGTGACTGACTTATTTCTCTAGGTCTGTACCACTGTACTGAGGGCACAGATATCCCCTGCTTGACTAACCACCTAGAAAAAAACTCTGAAGCCCCTCAGTGTTCAAGTGTGAGCATACATGTGGTTTGAACTGGAATTTGCTGTCATTGGCATGGGACGGATGGGGTCTTTCAGCATTTTCAATATAAGCCTATGCCATCAGGTGTTTTAAGCTGAACCTTTAGCATCTTACAAGTGCAGCCTGTCTGGGACAAGAAGTTACAGAATAGGCAACCTAATAACCCTCATCCCTCTCTAGTCCTTACAGTTGTAAATTCTTAGCTTTTTGAAGAGCTTTTACATCTCTGCAGTAGAAAATAAGTGCTTTAAATGTCTGAAAATCTGTGCTGGCTTAATTTGTGCTCTAAGCTATTTTAACAGCTCTGATTTTATAAATAGGAAAGGTTGTTATTTAGACCACAGTAAACTGTGCCCTTAGCTTTTTTTTTTCTTTTTCTCTTTTCTAGTTTGTTGCATGAGATTTAAAGTAAATGCAAATATACAGTTTCTGGTAGACAGATACATTCTTTTGCTTTTGCTATGAGAGAACTACGAAAGTATTTCTTTTAACTTAAATGTGTTTCATGCTGTGGATCCATTATGTGGATTGACTATGCATAGCCCTTACACACTGCAGGAATAATAAAGACTCTGCTACATCTTCAAAGGTCCACTGTAAGCATAGGTATAACACTGCTCTGCTTGAAGTCAGACCACCCTGTGACAAGTTTGAGCCAAAGAGGAGATTTATTCTTTTACCTTTGTTTTACTGAGGTAGGATAAGAATAAAGCCTTTTTTCTGCTTCTGCATTGCCTTTTCTGGGTTTAACAAGAGACGTGCTGATGTCTGGGAATCTTCTTTGTTTAATGTAGCTTACATTGTGACTTAATAAAGCAATTTTGTTCCTGATTGATCCTGTAATTCACAGTTTTGCTTCACATGAGCTCATTAGTTGAACAGAGTTTGTGTACCTCCTTTTCCCTCCCTAATGAGTAAAAACTTCAGAACATTGCTGTTATTTTCAATACCCTTGATTTCTTTTCTGTACTTGGGTTTAATGTCCCATTGTATTGATAAGTATGTATGTATGTGGTGGGGGAGGGGAAGCCCAGGTTAGACAAGAGGCACTGGGGGGAGGAGGAGGCTCACCCAGATCTGCAGGTAGAGGACTTCATGGTGCAGTGAGGTACCTGCTGCATTGCCTTCCAAGCAAGCAGTAATGGCCAGCACGTAGCCCAGATGTCAGTGCTCCAAGTCATCTCCCCCATTAGATCTCATGTTTTGGCATCATGTAATACCCACTGGTACAGCTGATCCCGAGCCTGGTTTCCCTCGTCACTGATGCAGTGAGGGCACACTGCAAACCTCCTACTCTGGTAGGACCAGGCCTGTTTTGTCAATTGTGCAGCTCAAGGAACTGTCTAAAAACATTTACTTTCGAGCAGTCTTCCCCACTGTGTACTACAGAAAGGCTTTGGCACTGTGGCAGGTCTATGTGTTACTTAACTCTTTTTTATCAGTAATAAAGGTGTCTGGGTTTGTTTTCATCCAGTTTCAGTGAGTGCTGACACAATGACAACAGCAAACAAACTTTTTGCTGTGGAAAATCAGCAGGGCTCCTGGTAACACACAGAGAGAAGCAGTCCTGAGACCCTGCAGGTTGTGATATTGCCTTGGAGAAGTTAGGCTTAGGTTTTCTTCATTAAATATAAAAAGTAATTGTGTGTATGCATTTGCACTTGGAGTTTTTGCTATTTTGTTTCATATAAAATTATTGTAAACTTAAAAACAAGAGGGTTTGCAAAATACATGCACCACCTAAAATATCCTGAAGACTTCACAGTTAATCATGGAAGTGCATGCTATTATTTTTTAAAATATTATTGTAAATTCAGGTATTCCTATGCCTTAAAATAATCGACATTCCTACCTAACAATTAATCAAAAGTGCTGTTGTCACTCAAAAATTACCAATGTTTAAGTAAAATTATCTTGCAAAAGCAAATTTTGAAGATAAGTGCATAAACATATCTGTCTTTTGCAATAAGAGTTTAAAAGCCAGGGTACATAATGTAATGTGCTTTTTCAATAACCTTGAGGAAAAAGGAGTGAAGAAAATGATTCTGTATTTTCTCCAGTTTAAACCACATGAGCTTGCAATGGGATGTTTGCATTTGGAACCTGACATCTGTGTACTACAACTGAGAAGTCTTTGCATCTAAAATCCTTGCCAGCATGTCTTGTTGGAGGCTAAAGGCTTGAAAAATAAAGATGTAATCCTCTCTAGCAGCCTTGAGAGTTACAGAGAAGAGTGAAATTCCCCAAATTGTATCAAATTCAAGTAGGTAGATGTGCTGTTCATTTCTTGGGAATTCTATGAATGCTCTAATAGGGAATGCATGCATAGTACTTCCTTGTTTCACAGCATGGTGTCATGTTAATTCCTTTGCAGGGTAGCTGAAGACTGCATAGAAAACAACTGCAGGGAAAGGAAAAAAAAAAAGCTCTGTTCCTTAGCCAGCCAAAATCACCCAATGGTCTGATGAAGTCATTGCATTTTTTTTTTCCTGTGTGTGATCCATATGCATGCTTCACTCCACTTGTCTGTAGAAGCAAGTTTTTAAAAGCTTTTTACTCCACAAATATTCAAAAATATACATTTATGTTGGGAATATAAATGGGTATGTTTTTACAGAAAGCTCACTCATTTATCCATACTGCTTCAGTAATTTTATGCTTTCCATTTGCTCATATCCTTTCTGACAAAACCTACGTAGACAGCTATTGATTGTCTGAAGATTTCACTGGCTGAAGAATTCAGGCAGTGGATTAGCCATGCTCCAACTTCTCTCTCTGCCCCAGACTGGAAAGTAATACTGAGATATGCATGTTGCAGAGCTGAAGTCATCAGTACCAGGCAGTGCTCTGGCTAGTGATTTTTTTCATGCTGTGTCAATTGTGGTTTTATCTGGCTGTTTCTTCATGCATCCTGACCCACTAATGAGCCCACATGGATCATCAAAAGCTGACTGCATGTTCTAGGCTTTCTCCCTTATTCATAGCGCTAACTTTTAAAGTGTTCCTGGACATATTATCTCAGTCTACAGATTTGTCTGGGATGATTTCAAGGACTTTATAACTCTAATATTGCAAATATTACAAACTTGTCCCTATATGTTTTGCAGCTTTAACAGGTGAGCTCTCTTCAGTGCAGTTGGTACTTTTATAGTTCACAGCTGTCTGGAAATCCTGTGTGTGAGCACTGTGCTGCATAATCTGTCAGTTTAGTACTTTGGGGAAGTACTAGGCAGGGTGTTTGTGTGCTATGTGCCTCCTCTGTGTCTGTGGGGAAGGATTAGGTTTCAGGCATTGTTACGTGTGTCCCATGTCTTCTGTGCATATGCTATCTTCTTAGTATGTGCTTGCACCCTGTGCCTGTCATATCTCAGGAGGAGGCTGCATTTTCTGCCTTTGTACAAGTGCATAGTGCTTTGTGTAGATCTGTGATTCTTCATGGAAACTGTGGTCTTTCACTTCATGTCATGCAGATTTGTTCTTATGTAACTTCTGCATAGGAAACACTGGACAATAAAGTGAGAGGTGCTTTGTGTGTTACTGAACTTTCTCCTGCATAGCAAAAGTCACAATTATGTTATTCCAGACTCAGTGTGGTAACAGTGGAGCAGTACTAGGCCTGCTTGACTTGACCAATATTAAGTGTTGGCATTCTGGTGATGTGAGATTATTTTAGAAGCGAGAACTTCTCACTGTATAATATAAGAAGAAATAACAATTTCTTTAGGAGTTATGGGTTAGTTCTTCAGTATTCTAGTGGAAGGGATCTTGGCACTGGAGTAAGCAATGCAAGTGTTTTAATCTTTATGAATAACACTCTGAGCAGGATGAATATCACTGAAGCTGCAATTAGATCCCCAAATAGGGGAACTAATGGTGTACAGCTCTCTGCACGTGCATGGATTTTATTCCAGGAGAGCACAAATCTGAGAGAATGTTTTCAAAAAAGCCTCATATGTCTAAGAAATGTATGCAGATGCTAATAATACTGCAAGACCAATCCTTCAAAACAGTTTCCCTTTATGACTTCAGGAGGAGTTACAGCAAGCTCACCTCCAAATGGGCTTCCAAATTCAGCTCTGAGAGAAGACTAGTTCCCACCAAATGGTGAACTTTAAACATAAATCCAGAGATTTCCAGACTCAGCATTTGCAATCTGATTGTCCAAAGGGAAGCTTGCTGTCCAAGGATTTTGGACAACTTGGTCCCTCAAAAACTCATACTACCCATGAATACTTTTAAAAGATAAACAAGTTAATTATTCTGAATGCATTCTCTGTAAATAATATTGGTGCAGGCTTTTTGTAGTGGTTGTTCCATGTCAAGATCTGAGCTATAAGGTCATCCATGTGAGATTAGACACATCTGGACACCAGTCTGGCACGATAAAATGAACCATTTTCATACAGTCAATATTCAGGTGACACGAGCCAGGTTTAGAGACATGCAATATCACACTGGCCATAAGTGTGTTCTAAGATTCCAGGATTATGTAGGTATTCATGATGATCATAGGAGATGAGATTCTCATGCTCTCTATAGAGGTAGAATACCAGAAGTTTGCACTTCTAGAGGGTGGTTGGAAATACTTCTAAAAGAGGTGTCCCAATCTTCTTTAGAAGCTTATTGTTGTTTAATATGAAGCTAAGAAGAGTAGCCTTCTGTGTAATTTATCTATAGGTTTATGTCACTAGTGCTGGGAAATTATTATAATAGAGCCCGCATCAAAACAGCTTTTTTATTTTCATCCATTTGCTCTTGTTGCAGCCCCCTGCAGTATTGACATTCATTTCTTATTTTATATAGTGCTTACAGCCTTCAAGTATAGAAAAATTTTTCTGCCTCCCTTCATTTTTGGGTGAGGAAGTTAATTAACAAAATCACTTGAGAAGAGAAAGACAGAATCTCCTCTGAGCCAGTTTGACTGTATGGAAAAGCTGATGATTAGCTGGCTTGGTGATTAGCTGTTTTGGATCAGCAGGCGATATATTCCCATTTCAGATAATTTTCTTTGAAGAAACTGTTTTTCATTAAAATTAAGCATAGTGCTTTACACATGATGCATTAGGCCACCAGAGACTTTTTCTAAATGGGCTTGATATTTCTTGGGAAACCACTCCCTGTAAAATGCCAGTTAAAATCCAGAGCTTTGTGAAGTCCATTTGTATGTGTTCATGTATCCTGGCATGTATCTCTAGATGTTGTTCATCTATCCCCCAACCTCAACTAAATTCTTTTCTTTTTTGTGTTCCATGTCCTCTCTCCACTGTTTTTCTTTGATATGTACTTTTTTGCCTCTTTACATATTGATTTGTCTTTACATTATTCTTAGTTTTGGTTTTCTTTTGGTTTTGGGGGGTGTTTATAACCATAATACTTGCCATCCTATGCTCAGTTTCATCTAGGCACAACACTGCTCTGATTCAGTGCCTAGGGAAAAGCAAATATTGTCCTTTCTAAATACAGTATTTTCTAAGAACTTGGTCTGCAGTCCCAATATATTATGAAGTATGCATAGAAGAATGGAGAACAAGAGGCAATGACAAACAGGTTTGGTAGAACAAAGGGCTGGAACCTAAGAGTCAAGTAAAATGTCAGCCTTGTTAGCACGCATACTCTTTTCCTTAATCTAGCAGGAAAATAATATATTCTGTAGTTGTGGAATCTGAGATCAGAGAACCATAGCAAAGAGGAATTAAGCAGGTGATACTGCTCTGAGTTATTTCAACCTCTCTGCAGTTTCATGCAGGCAACACTGCTTTGGTTTATGCTTAGTGTTTTTGTGGCTATTGCCATAAAAGTATTTTAGATGAGGGGGAGAAAATGAATTAAGTTGGATGCTGCTCTGCCCTCAGGAGAAGTATTACCTCTTCTAGTTTCTTATTGTCCTTTGTTCCCAGAGAAACATCTGCAGCATCTGATTTTCTAACTTATGTCATTTAAATAAACTCTTACAGATTGGGAAAATTCCTGATCTTATTTAAATTAAATGTAGGGTAGTCAAGTTTCTATCCACAGACTTGTTTTTGTTTTAAATGATGCTGAGTGTTGCTAATAGTTGTTCTGTTTTATTCTCTGCCGCTTTACGATGACCACCAGATGAGCTTAAACACAAGTTCTTTTTAACTGGTCACACAGAAACTGATGTTGAGCCAAAGACAGAATTTCCTTATTTTCCTTTATAATGTAGAATTTTTTATATGGATTTCAGAAATACCTTGGCAAAAGATTGGATAACCTTCTGCTTCAACATGCTTCATGAAGTTTACTTGGTTTATATTTCTAATAATAATAATAATAATAGACTCTGAACTATTCTGAATAATATATTCTGGTATAATTCTGATGATACAAACAACTTATGTGAAACTTCCATCAGTACTCAGTGTTCCATGGTGAAGTTGTTGCTGCAACTTCTCATTGCACTATGGTCACCTGGAACAGTTCTGCAAATATTGTACGCATTCTTATGTAAGAAAAATACAACTTTTTTCCTTTTCTACCTAAAAACTAACACGACTCAATTGTTTTGTGATTAGTACATTGTTATATACCACAACTTTTGTGATAAAATTTAGGTCTAAATTATCCAGTTGCTTCTTGTAAAACTCAATCAGCGTTCAGGTAACTCTCTGTAGTTTTAATTCTGCCTCTTATATTACAGCTTCTATGTCTGATGTTATTTCTTGCAATTCTCCATTTTGTGCTTCTGGTTCTTTTTGGACCTCCTGTCCTTCGACCCTCTTCCAGGCTCTGCTCCATTCCCCCTCCAGCATTTCTCTGTTTGCTCTGTCTGTTCTTTACCTGCTATTTCTGTGTCCAGGTGTCCCACTCACATACTGGTGTTCATTTTTTGCTTAAAGTTTTGAGCTGTGAAAAAATGAACTCAGACCACTGGATTGAGATATTTCAGTAGTGCTTGTTGTGCAGGTCACCATTCTTAGCAAAAACAACCAAAACTTTGTATGAATTGTTCATGAAACAATGCAGTGGGGGGTTAAAGGTGACATTACAATGCAGAAGTGGGGGCTCAGATTTCAGTATGATAAACTAGTTTCCTTAGCTTAAGGTACACTGCTCAAATTGAAATTTAATATATATTGGAGTGAGGAGGGATAATAGGTCTGTGCTTGTTCTGATGCTCCATGTGTGAGATGGGTTGCTAAAGGGTGTCACCTCTGCTCCTGAGTTGAGAAGGGAGGTGGGTTCAGGACATGTACTTCATTTCAGTTCCAAGAGGGACAAGGTGGAAAGAAGAGAGATGGATGTGGCACATATCCACTGAGGTTGGGGGGTTTGTTGACATTTTGCTTTACGATCAGGTTGTGATGAAAGAAACTGTGCATTTGGGAATTTCTATGTGCTTTCAGCTATCATGTGATAGCAGGGCAATTACTGCACAAGAGCTTGTTCACTGTCAAAGATTTAGGTGTCTCACTCAAGATCATACAGAAATATATGTCTTGGTTCAACCCAGGACTCTTGAAACCTGTGCCAGTACCCTGCCCACACCCGGCTAGCCTATTTCCCCAGAGTGACAGTACAGGGGAAATGGAAATTCTAATAGTAACAGATAATACTAAATAAGCTACATTCAAATACACAAGATAAGGAAGAAAGCTTTTACTCTTCTAGGTTCTAAAACAAGTAAAGGACCTCAGAGATGTTTGAAAAAAATAAAAGTTACCATATTTTTACCGAATGTGAAGAAATAGGATATTTGCTAAGTAACTTTGATAACATTGCAGCTTGTCATTTCCTGTCTAAAAATTCCAGTTGTTTGTTTTCCAGGGCACACCACGACGTCTGGTTAGTTTTTGATGTGCTCTGATTGCAGTGCACTCCAGGCTAAGTAACTTGCAATTGATGTGTTTCTCTTTTGCTGTTGTCAAACATATGTCGTCTTTGCGGAATAGAGTCCAGGGGAAAACATGTTCTGAGGCCACTCTGTTAGTGCTTACATCTTTTGAACTGCATTTTTACAAACATCTGTAAGCCTGTCAGTCAATTTTAAACCTTGGGTACGGCTTTGTGAGTACTTCATTGCAGTCTTGGGTACTAGCACTGCTGGTTTTATTTACTGAAAACCATGGGAGGAGGCAGTTTTGAGCATTTAAGAATTATTAAATGCTGGAATATTGGTTGGCTATATTTATGCGATATCCTGGAGACTTTAGTCATGTGTTCACATGCACTGTTTTCATTGTGTTATCTTTGTTTCTTTTTATTTTCCTTGTGAAATATTTAATTCTGTCTCATGGTCAGTGTCTATGATCCAAACCAGGCTCCAAACAAAAACCAAACAAATATTTCTTGATATTTGTATTTTTGTTGCAATCACCACAATGTCTGGCAATATCTAGATGGCAAATAATTATCCTTCATGGAAACTATGATGTAAGAAGATACTATTTCCCTTGCTGGTGTCATCTGTTCTTATTACTTCATAGATAAGAAGCTGAGGTTTTTGATGTGAAAAGGAGAAATACTCATTAGCTTAGGGTCCTGAATGTGAAATGTCAAGGGCATGATTTTTTTTCACAACTTTATCACATTACAGCATTTTATATAATCAAAATAAGATTCAGTGGACACTGACTGTAGCTGAGCACCACAATTTTGGTTCATCAGATGTTGTCTGCTGGGTGCTTGGACAGTGGCATACCCCCAATGAAGTCACTTCCTTAGCAGCATGGAAAGCAGAGGTGGGTATGTAATTGAGTACCTCAAAACTCAACTTTGATCCTGAGACCAACCTTTGTCTTCATGCAGTTTCAATGTGTTTCTGTATGACTTTCCCTGTGCGCAGAGACTGGGCAGAAGCCAGGTGGAGCTGAAGCTTATCATGGAAGTGTCCATCCTAAGTGCACACTGAGGATAAAATGTCTGTGTGGTCTGAAATTAAAACCCATATCATGTTGCATAAGCACAAAAGTGCTGAGTGTATTTCACAGGTGCAACCTTAATCCTGGCACTTCTTAGACACTTGATACTGCAAACTCAACAGCCTTCTGACATAGTTATATGCTAACACTTAAATTTTTTAAAAGACTATATAAAATTCAGAATTTTCATTCTGTGATATTGAGAAAAATGTTGGCTATCTGAGAGCTGCACTTTCTTCCTCCTGGTCTTGAGCATAGTGAGGGATCAGCTTGGAAGCCATGGTTAACATTCTAGGACTGGTAGACCTGTCAGAAGAGAGAAGTGCATCTTTTGCTACAAAGCTCCCTGTTGATGGCAGTTTAATGGAACAAAGTGTCCTCTACTGCCACAGATCTTTTTATCTTGACATTGGGGTAATTCTTCCTCCTTCATGATGTGATGTGACTGCTAGCCATGAGATCCTGGGAGAGAAAGAGTCTACTCTTCTACCATTACAGTGATCCCCTTGAGCTATAAGAGGGGCAAACGCAGGAAAAAGCACACCACATCTATTGCTGACAGGAAAGTATAATTAGGCAGCCTATAACTTTAGTTAATCTTATCTTTTTTTACAGTAACAACTATCTCTCAGAGATAGATAAATAGATAGATATGGATAGATATTCACTGAATCAGTTAGGTTGGAAAAGACCTTTGAGATCATCAAGTCCAACCTGTGACCTATCACCACCTTGTCAACTAGACTATGTCACGTCCAGTCTTTTCTTAAACAGTGCAGGGACAATGACTCCACCACCTCCCTGGGCAGCCCATTCCAATGCCCAGTCACTCTTTCTGTGAAGAACTTCTTCCTAATGTCCAACCTAAACCTAATGTTCTCCCTCTGAATTTTCAACAAAGTTGCTTTTAAATTTGCCGGAGCAGATTTCCCAAGTCAGAAATGGCATTTTAAATCTTGAGGCATCTGTGTTTGTATGTGCATGGCTAGTGATTTTATAGCATATTCACTGATGTGGTTAATACTTTAAAGCTGCTTTTTAAAATGAAAAATTGATGCTGATTAGCTATTATGTGAGCACAAATTCTGTCGTAACAGTTTCAGTGTTATATGTAAATCCAGTTAAATTGTGGAAGTGTTTTCATTCCCTCTCATTAACATAGTCTTAGCAAAGGACTTAATACAAGTAGTAAATTTGCAACTGATCAAGTCAAAAAAAAAATTATCTGTTTCAAGTGCTGTGAGTAAAGCAACTAATACTTTGCTCATGTGCCCTTGAAAATAGCATGGGCACTGTCCTGTTTAGGAAGCTTTGCCAGCATCTGGACAGTGAGCCAAGGTTACAGGAATACAGATTTTGAATCAGCAATTGCCTACTAAATGCTGCTGGAGTGTTGTTGGCAGGAAGATGTCACAGCATGGCATCCTACAATACCTTGGCTTTGTGGTGGTTTTTCACCTGCATTTTGCTGTCCCAGGGCAAGAACAAGAATTCTATTTAATGCATAATCCCAGAAAAGAGCCTGACCCTGCCTCTCTGTTGGGGTTCAGTATATACCTTTCTCTGACTTCAGCTGAAGGAAAACTGTGAGCTAATTTTTCATGCTTTGCAATAATTTCTTTTAATTACTTTAGGGATTGAGATATATCAGGGGGAATATCACGGGCTGAATATACTCTGAGGCCAAAACCAGTGAATTGCAGAACTCAGGAAACAGTACTAAGGATATTCCTCCAATCATTGTTTATCACTTAAAAGTGTAATTTGGATGCATCGTTTAAATGTTTTTACATGTAATCACACTTACAATTGTATGCTAAAAATACTGATGCTCAGGAGTTGGAGGGAGTAATTTGCATAAATAGAAGCATGGAGAGCAAGATGGTAGGTTTAGTTACTCTACATAGCAGTTTTAAGGCACTAAGTACCTAATTCTGTGTTAAGGAAATTAGAGACTTATTGATTTCCTCTAAAGGATATACATAAAATGCTCATTTGCCCACACAGACCATTTCCTGACAGCATATGCAGACGTTTATTAGTTGATTTAGGACAAGCCAGGCTTGCAACCTTCAATGACTAAGCCAAGGGTCACCTCTGTGTTGAATTTCATGCTTTGTGAAAGTCTGGAGAAATTTTTCCTTACTCTTCATATGAAAAGCCTGACGTACCACTAATATTATACCCTGTTAACTGCCAGATGCTGAGCACTTTGGTGCAATGTCAAGCCTCTGGGTCTAGTGTTACCATTTTGCTGAGCAAGCTCAGACTGCAAGTGCGATAAAATAATTCAGAGACAGGTGCTTTCAAAAAATGGACAAGGTGCAACACACATTGCAGATCTTCTATGTATCAGGAGGATTTGATGTAATCGAAAATCTTTTAAAAAGTGAAAGAGAATCCAGTGCTGCAGTTTGTCAGGAAATCAATTACAAGTAAAAATGCATGTTTGCCATTTTCATTCTTGCAAAACATTGCCTGGCTCAGGCAGAAGCTGCTGCTGATCTGTAGTTAACAGCATCCCAGTAGCTGAAATTTGCAGCATACAGTGATACCTGTCTGGTTGATTTTAGAATAAATTAACAAAAAAAAGTTTAAAATTCAAAGCTTAGCTTGATGCAATATCTTTGATTGTAGTTATATCTTCCTTAATGGATGGGTATCAATTTTTATAAAGCACAGCATATTATTTTGAAAGTTTTAGCAAATGGTCCATACAATTAACAGCAACAGGGAGTGCGTGAGAGCAAATGAGCTTTGTCTCATTCCTGCTTGGCACATTAAGTGCACCCTATTATCATTCTTTTGCTCAATCTGTCTCTTTAATACAAAGATGCTAAGCATTTGAGACAAGAGATTTTTCATTTTTTTTAAAAGCGTGTGATGTCCAGCACCTGAGATTGTGGGATCTTGAATCCTGTTGGAAACCAAATAATTTTTGTGCCTTGTACAGATTTCTAAGCTCCTCACATTCTGTAGTCTGTTTTGGGTAATGTCAAGGTCCTGACAGAGAAAACTCCCATCCTTACTGAAAGTCCCATAAAATACTGAGGTCAACACAGCAGCTGGTGCAGTGGGGACTGGGATTGAGCAACTCTGTGTCTGGCTTGGACAGTGAATTGTTGTCTTACGTAGAAATTCTTTGTGGAGCTGAGACATGAAATATCTCCTCATTTCTGTGCAATTTTTTTACTAATTCTAATTTCTGATGTTTGAAGAGGAATGATGCTGCTAATGCAGCAGAAGTGAATGGCAGTAACAAGTGGAAGTGTGAACGATGAGGACTAGCAGGGTCAAGAGTTTTCTCAGCATAGTTTGCAGTTTGTGAGCAGCACAGATGTAAAGAACTTGAATCTGGATCTTTCTGTGGGCGTTCAAGAAGTCAGGTACATGGGAAACAGGCAGAGTTGTTTTTTTTTTTTAAATTTCTCTTGTCCACACCAGAAGGGTAACTTAGTGATGTTAATTAGAAGTTATTCATGGTTATGATTTAGTCTCACTCCATAGATCATCCAGCCTCCTGGAATCTCTGTGACTCCTCCTGTGTTAAGGAGCAGCCCAGGCTCCTGGACAGCCCCAGAGACAGGACACCTTCTGGTCCATACAAGCATAGTCTGCATGGAGCAGTTACCTGCTGTAGGAACAGTGTATCAGGCTATAAAAATCAATACTGTGTCATTTTGTGTTTAAATAGACTTTTACATTCCTCAGGGTTAGAAAATGAATAAAAAGGTGAGAGGGGAGGGTTTTTCCCCCTTCTCTTCCTTTAGGAAAAAATGTGTTTTGTTTTAAAGGGGAATTGAAGGTAGGGAACAATGAACTAGGATAGGAAGTATATTTCAGATATAGCATTTGCACAGAAAAATTGCAGAATGTATGAATGAGGATGGGATATAATTTAATGAAAATTGCATTGTTCACTGCTTTAAAGCTCTAACTTTTTCTTGATGTACATTTTTCTCTTCCAGAACCATACTCAAGTCAGCACATAGAAAAAATTAGGTAATTAGTCAAGCAAATGGTCTAAATCTTCATGTTATAATCACAGAAGATGCATGGATTTATGGGCTCTAAATTCTACATTGAGTTTGAAGGCTAAATTGCTAGAAATTAACAATTCCTTGCTTAAGGTTTATTGAATGGTCAACTAAGAAATGAAAAAAATAAATGCTTTTCTACTTTAATAGTATTATTTCAGGATCACTGCATAGAACTAGCCCTGAATTAATCAACAGCTTAATTTCACAATTCATTTTTATTGTGAGGCATTCACTTGCAGGCAGAAAGAGCGCTTTTGTTCTAGCTAGGAGAATAACTGGATGTGTATGTTCTGGTCATTGGAGATAAAGACCCTGAAAATTTTGTTCACACACTGCTGACTGTATTGATGTTGTCCTCTGTGCCATGGTGTACAGCCCATGCTATGATTCTTGAAGAAGAAGAGCAATTATTCTGTTTTCTCTGGACTAAAACCTACATGTTTCCAGATTCCTAAAGAAAACTAACCTTAAAAGTTTTCATGCAGTCCTAGCCTTTGGGCACTTTCCAGCCAAAGGGAACACAATTTCAGTGGGCTTAAGTCAACATGCTTCTACTGCAGAAACCTCAGGTGTGACAATTTGTGTTCAGAGATGAACTGATTTAGCCCATAGTCACTCGTTTTGCAGTGTTCAGAGGTGAATGTGGGACAATGCTTAATTCAGGATTGAAGTGGAGAGTGTTTCTTGCCATGGTTGCAACTGCAAGCTTGCAACAGTGCGGTCTCTGAGGAGCCTTTGTGAGGAAATTGGAAGGAAAAAAAAGAGATTATTCTACCACAGCATCAAACTGAGAAGAAAGATTTCCATCTCTAGACCTATTGGTGCTGACCATGCTTAGCTGGGACAGTCCTGACATTTGCTGACAGACCACAGGAGAAGCTACCTTGGCACAGGCAAAAGTGCCATTCAAACTAGGCAGGCTCAGTGCAGATTTGATCCTCTGTAGACCTGCACAGAACTTGCAGGTTCAATTTGCACATAATTTAAGTACTATCATAAGGAAGCTCTTTTAATTTTTCTTTTTTTCCCTTAGCCATTTTTCAACACTGTCTTAAACAAGATTTGGATTGTGTCTCTTAGTTTATTTTACATTGGTGTGAAAATAAATACATAGGGGCAAACCTGACACTAAAAAGTTGTAATAAAGCTAATAAATAAAGAATACTTTCTTCCCATAAACATCTTAAAGTATCTGGACAGATCTGATCTGTTTTTATATCTCTCTTATACCATGAATGAACTAAAATAAGGAGAAAAGGGAAGACAATAATAGAGGTTTTTAAAATACTGCAGTTCCCACACGGTGACCTTTTCACAATCAGAACAAGATGGTATAAGAAACATAAAATATGAATGCTGTTCAAGATCCTTCAAGACAAAAGATCTTACAAATTTTTAAGTGAATGTTCTTGAAAATCTAGATTGAGTTGCAGTTCTCTACCTTTTCATAGAGTACTTTTGATATAAACTGCTTTTTTTTCCAGACTTCTTTCTGACTTTAAGAAATAATTTGGGATGATAATTTAGAAACAAAATTCCCATGTATAGGATACTGGTTTGCAACTTTCAAAGAAGGAGAAAACAAAATAATGATATTTAAGTAAGGAATATAGGCAGTGGTGAAAGAATTTTTGAACTGCATAATGCAGTTCCATGTGGGACATGTATAGGATTTTAGAGGGAAATCCTATACCCACTAGAATGTGATATATGGAACAATCAAGGAGTCTCACCAGGGGGATCCAATGATTGGTACAGTAAATAGTCTCTTGTTCAGAAATCCACCCCTAAGTGTGACAACAAATTTATACAATTTGAATCCGTTTCAATAGATTTTGCAGTGTGTGTTTGCTTCTGAAAAGCTGCAATGAAAACCAGCCAGGTTCCTTACCTTGTTCTTGAACCCCAATTCCAGAGGAGATGCAGGGACACTGCACAGGCTGCAGACTAGGGGAGGAAAGCACTGGCTTGGTGGACATCTGTCCACTCTGGCTAACTTGTGTTGTGCTGAGATATTTTATTTGAGCTCTGTTTTCCAGAGATAATGAACACAGACACAGTCTACGTTGCTGGTGGTTTCATTATCAACTTGAGCAAAACTTCTTCACTAATAATCACAGTCATACTAAACAGCATGAAACTGTGTCAGCAGCAGGACGATGACAAAAGCATCCTAATATTTCTGAAGATGCAGAAAGATCCATAAATTTTAAGTATGAGCTTCCTTGGGCTACATTTTCAGTGAAATGTGTTGTTGGTAGATTTCTTTAGATCAATTTCCCATTACAATGAGATGAGTATTTGGAACTGTAGTGAATCACTGACGTTCTCCTTAATTATTTAATGGCTCATTTATTTTAACTTTTTTTTCTGGAGACAAACAGAAAATGAGGTAGGGGGCTGATGTCAGCATGGCATATCTGGAAGACTGGAAACTTCTGATTCTGCCAATATTTTGCTTTTTGAATTTTGGTCATATCACTTGGGCCTTGCTACTGCTTTGCTGATTAGGCTCAGTAACAGACATTGCTATAGCTGCACCAGATTCATATAGGAATGAACAGCATAGACAGAAGAGATGCAACTTTTCTTGTTCTTCCTGTGTGGAATCACAAGAAGAACACATTCACTACCACGAATGCTACACTGGTGACTGGAGCATAGACAGCCCTTCATGTCTTATCTTCTTGTGTGTAAAATAGTTTGTCTTGTGGAAGAGGTTTGAAAGATTGATCAGCCAAAGTTTGCAAATAGAGCATAAATGTCTACATATGAAGTTGTAAATTTCTATTGAAAAGAACGTGGTTCTAAATTGTGGGGAAAATAGCACAAGTTTGCTTAATTTAATTATCTGCCGACAGGCATGTTTATCTGTAATATCTGTACCTGATCAGAATTTAGCATCTGCAGTGGCTATGGGAATGAGAGTCTGAAGAAGGTCACTGGTGATGCAGCAATGTGTAGTGTGCAGATTCAGCACTGAATGCTGTGCCGAGTACAATTCTTGAGTTTAAACTAGAGTTTATCACCTCACTTTTAGTGCATTTTTACTTACGTTTGCAAGTGAGTTACAGAAATGCTCTGCCATGCTGTCAAACCAATGACATCCAAGACTTCCTGAGCTTCTGATAAAAAGAAATTGAAGGTCACTTCTTAAGATCAGCAAGTTTATCTCTAATCCAGTGCAGTAAACTAAATTGACTGCGTATTTTGCAACAACAGCAGAAGTTTCAGAAGAGCTGGAGTGCAGTGTCTCATCCATTGCTACAATAATACACATTTGAGAGAATCATAAGGAAAAGCCATAAGATTTCAATGATGTCTTAAAACTAATGAACCTCCAGAAAATGTGATTTTGTTTTGACTTTCAACTTAATATCTGAGTTGTTCTGACAGGTTCACTCAGTCAGGTGGTGCTCATGTTCATATTGTTGCTAAGATCTGCATTGCTACCCTATTCTTTCTGAGGAAGATATTTAAAGCTCTGTCTTCTTCATGCTGTTGTAGTCTGGAGAATATATACAAGGGCATGAGCAAAACAAGTCTTTTACAGCTGAAGCCTATTGCTAAATTGTGAGTGGATTCCTGTTTTTATAAGGAGAAATATTTGAAGTATTGGTCCAGATTTTCTCAAATTCCGTCCTTTGCTTGGAAGCAGGGTAAAAATAGTCAGAGCAACAGTTCCCAGTTCTTGTACTACCATCTTGATACCTAAATTAGCAGATACTTCTGCTTGGTCAGCACCAGCAAAGTGCAAGCAAGGATTTCTGCCTTCTGCTTTAGCCCATGGTCTCTGCCCACTCTGTGCAGGGCAGTGCACTGGCTACTTTCCTGCCTGCTCAGTGTTCCTCTCCATCACTGCCAATGTCCATTTGGCAGGCAGGGCCAAGTTTATGTCCTATTTGTACTTTTCAGATGATGTAGAGGTGAGAGAACTGACACTGCGGATTTATGTTTAGTTTCGTCAGGACCACTGCAAAGCCTGGCATTTCTGTTAGTTGACATCTGGCATTTCTGGTTGACACCACAGATGACAGGGATTTATTCCACAAGGGAGTGCTGCAACCCTAGGGGCTAATTCAAAGCATTTCTTATTCATTCTGAAAGTCAATTAAAAAATTAAAATCATTACTCTTATCAGTGCATGCACACACAAAAAAATAAAATCACTTAGAACATGGCACAGTTAATTGCTAGCTGATTTCTCTTTATATACTTACAAGGGTGAGCAAAATAAAGGAGCACATTTTCAGCTTCTAGTTGAGTATAGCACACATGATAAACGTATGTTTCAGTTTTGGATAGGAGTTGGTGATTATTGCATTCATATTTCTGAAGCCTTGCTCATCAGCAAAGAAACATTGGCAAAATTACCAAACAATGCATTTCCCCTGGGAAATTATTCTTCTTGTGTCAAACATTGACAAGATATCAAGAAAAGGGAGTTATGGGCAGTAAAGTAAGGAGACATTTACTCAATTATGCTTTAAATCTTCCCTCTCTCCCACCCCCCCCAATTTAGTTGTGGCCAGAAAACTGTGTTGAAGCTCCAGGAAAAATGGTACGAGATTTTTGTCCTCTTTTGAAGCAACAGGAAAATTTTTGTCCTCCTACTTTTTCTGGTTTGCAGGTTTTAATGTGTTGTCCTAGAGGCAAAGATATTTGGAGACATTACGGCAGTACTTATGAAAGCATCCATAGTGCAAAGACCAGTTTTCTAAGCCAGTCCACAAAAGTGAGTAGACCTAACAGAGTAGGTAACATTTATCAGTACATGCCCACTGGTTTCCAAATTACTATTTTTGCTGCTTGATTGTGCATTGTAGCCTGCCCAAGGCTGGAGTCACCTTCCTAGTGGTAGATGAGAAACAGACTGGTGGTTCTTGTTCTGCTTCAGCCATGTCTAAACCAGGAACTGAAGAGCAGCATGGATATTGGCATGTCTCAAGGACTTAAACATTGTTTTAGTGAACTCGAGCTTTGGTGCTTATGTTGCAGTGCTTAGTCTGTGACAAGTTTGATATCACTGGAAATTGCCAACAGCAGGAGGAAGCAAGAAAGTGTGAGGAAGCCCTGTCTATGTCCATCTGGATTGTTTGGCTCTTCAGAAATGGAAGTCAACTGGTTTGGATGATGTAAGATAACAACAACCCCTTTTGCTTCATGGGGCATTTGGGCCTGCTTGTAAGCTCTCGGAGTAAGTTCTGCAAGCACTTGATAAGGCTTCAATTAAGTGTTCATCTCACAGCCAAACACTAAATTACCTGCCTTTCCAGGTCACTAGCTATTTGCTGATTAAGCTCTGATCTCTGTTTTGAAAGGATTACTGTCATTGAAACAACTGCTGTATCACCTTGCAGCTGACATAGCACCTTCTCCTGTCCCTGTGCTCTGCTCAACTCCAAGTAGGCAAACCACAGGAGCAGGTGAAGAGAGAGCAGGAAACATTGCTGGGAAATAAGAATGCATCCTCCTAGCTAATTAATTTCCTGACTCCTCTATGTTTGGTAAAGTGCAAGGAATCACTTCCGTGTAATACAGCTTGTTCTTGTTCCATAAGTATTGCGGCATGCATAAAAATTTTACACAGGCATAAATTGAAAAAATCATTTTGCTAAATGAGAGGGCTGCATCCAGCTTTGTCATATCGAGGACAGCCACGGCTGTGCTGGGAAGGCAGAGCTTGCAAGATATTCACACGGGAGAGCACATAGTGAAAAAAAGGAGTCACTACCACCAGGAAACAAACCATACATGGAGGGCTATTCAGTGCAAATAGAATAAAACTACTTGCCAGGCAGAAAATACTATTTCCTTCCTCTAATCCTGCACATTTTCAGTAATCCCAGGCACTGGAGTAATGCCAATTTAATACACAGCAGTGTAGTTACAGAATATCTCCTTACCTTTGAAAACCAAGGTCCTGATGGAAAATTTGAGATTATCAAGCCAGTACCATAAATTAGGCACATCTGTGAATGCTACAAAGCGGAGCAGAAACTGCTAAATCAGACTACTTTTTCATCTAATTCAGTGTGGTTGGCAATGGACTGCTCTTAAGGCTGTAAAGAACAGTGAAGCTTCTTCAGAATACAGTATGGTTATATAATACATAATATCATTAGCATCATACTACGGTGATACTTGAGAAAATTAGCCCTTTTTAACTCTTTGAGACAAATAGTTTATTTCTCTGAAAGAGGAGGTCTGTTATCCTATGTGACATTCATTGTCAGAACTTGCAAAATTCCTAATACATTTATCCAGGACATGTAGAAATCATTTTGTGCTGTTGGCGTTGTTGGTGCTTGTTTCTCAGCATATTGTCCATATAATGGATCTAAAATGAGCTAAAACCCTGTTATCGATCCAGTGGCTTCAAGCCAGCAGTTCTTAATGTCAGAAGGGCAGGAATCAAGACAGAGGAAGTAGAATAAATAACAGAGCTCATATGAATTGTCCTATATTTGCATAAGCTGGAAGGACTCTTTTTACCTGGGGTCTTAGCCTTGGGATATTTCCTTCCTGCTACCTTGCACTGAACTGAAAATGATAACCCACAAACTTCTGAAAGAGAGACAAAGGGGTTATCCCTTTTGCTCTGAAAATCAGCCACAAGATGGAATGTGATCCCTTCCACCCCATCAGCCTTGCAGAGAGCCAGAAAAATGGGGAGACAGTAGCTAATTAGTAGGAACTCAGAATGAGTATTTCTATGCAGGAAGTTATTTTAGGAAGAGCTGCTCTCCCTTGGTAAAAGAGCTTCCACAATGTGTGTTTATGAAAAGAAATTATCATCCAAAGTCTGTGAGGGTACTTTTATAAGTCTTCAACTGTGAACCTTTAGGGTGTGCTGTCTATTGATTTTTGTCTAGTATCTCTTAGACCCATAGTCAGTCTTGCATTAGGCACATTTTGGTTGATTTTGCTTGCCATTATGTTCCTTATGTTAACTTTATTATTTGAGCATCAAAATTGAATGCAGTGCTGTGAACAGAATAAGGTATTCTGTCGCAAGGAGCTTCTAGTCTAATTCAGGCACAGTGACGCACAGGCATACATAATATACATGATAAGGATGCAAATTCAAAGTAATAGAGGTGTCTTGGGAAAAATCAGTGCTGCAGGCTAATTTACTACTTCTGAAGAGCTACTAGACTGCAGAACATAAGGAAAACATTGACCAATTAAAAAGATGTCTTTTCCTTCTTTTTTCTCCTTTTTTTCAAAATGCTAATGCCTGATGTGTCATCAAATGGAAGGGCAATGCCCAAAAGAAACAGATAACAAAATTGGGATCCTCTCTATGTTCCTGTTTTCTGAACTGGAGCCTAGAAAAGAAAACTGGGGATTTCTTTACTTTCTTAACTGGTGTATGTCTTGTGAAACTAGAATTCCATTACATTTCAAAGAGAAAAGATGGGTTGAAGCTGGATTACATCCACTATTGATGTAGTAAGAGTCCTGTTGGCAATGTATTGTGAGCTTCTCAGAAAATATTGAGTTTCTACTTGGCTGTATGTGTATCTGTAAGATTGAGACATTGGACATTGCTTTTCTTGCTGAGTATAGCTGCAGATGGAGGACGTAATGATCCTAAAAGTTAGATACCGGGGGTATCCAAAGCAAACAAATCCAGATCTTCATCTGTTTCCCAGTCTAAATGTCTAATGAGAATCTGCAAAGTTACATACACAAGCAAAACTTGGGAAGCAGTGATCCTATTGAATTTGTTGGCAATCTTTTACTTTGCATTTGAACTCTCATCTAAGCTTTGATTTTGTGCCATTTATGGTGGTTCTTTTTCAGAAGTGTCATCCAAAATTTCTTATTGTTTGTGGGTCTAATCCACATTTCATTTAAATGTTCAGTGATCACAGGGAAGGAGCTGTCAAAAAATAAGCTTTGTATACAAAACTCATTAACATCATGTAGCAGTTTTGTCACTGATGTTGATCTTTCAAACTACACCTGAATCCAGAAGTGACTGTAAGGTCAGAAGAAGCAGAAGAAACACAGCTAAAATGTGTATGGACAGAGAATTTCTCTACAGACTTTCAAGCAGTGGCTGCAAGTCCTGACACCAGTTGCAGCCCTGCCATGCAGTGTGTTCTCAAGGAAAGCACCTGGCTTCTCAGGAAATATACTGGTTCCAGTTGAAGAAAAATGTGAAATGTAGGACATTTTTTGAAAGGCAACAACTCAAGTGCAGTTTTGCACACACAGGCACACAAATACATATGTACCCATGGATTATTTGAACACAGAAGCATCAATGACTGTAGTTAATTCCAGAGAATTAACTACGTATTTCTAGTAAAATCAAGTGTACTTGCTTATTAGCATTTTGATAACACTACAACTGAGAGTCAAAAACTGCTTTAATTTTGTTGGTAGGTCTATATCTGACTCTTGTGGTAGGTGAGATATTAGCATGACAACGCTGAATTTTTCTAATTTTCTAAGTATACTTATTTTCACTTTGCTATGTCTTTAGTTTGAAAGTGATACATTTAAGAAAGCTGAGTAGAGAGGTCTTCACTGTAGGTGTTTCTGGACTGCCCATAGTCTTCTAGGGTGACCAAAGGGGTATCACTGAGGTTGTGTGCATTTAGTAGTGTAAGGCCAGGAACTTTTCTGTCTCATGTTTTCTTTATAAGGGTAAACTCATTAAAGACTCTAAGATATTCAGTTCCTCTGGGGGTTGAGACAAATACCTCTAAGGTCAATTAATGCTAAGAACTTAAGCAGTATGTCTTTCTGTGGCATCATTTCATGAGGTTGCAGTAGTTCTTTGGTAGCTTTTAAAAAATGTGATTACCATAATTATTAGAAATCCCACAAGGTATCTCACTTATTCATATATTCTTATGTTCGCTTCACATTACACATATATTATGTTGTCAGTGAAGTACTCCCATCTTTCCTCAGGAGTAAGATTTTATTATGACTCTCTGGTCAACAAATGCCAGATGCCAAACACTGATTTGAAAGTAATCTTTTTCATTTGTACTTCCAGCAAAAGGATCAGCATCACACTGTAGGTTTTTTCTCTTAATGCAATGGTGTTTTAGCACTGTAAAAGCTATAGATTGAAGAAAAAGTGGATAAATGCTTACGTTGGTAAATACCTTTGAAAGCAGCAGAGTTGTTTTTCTTTTATTTGATTAAGACAGCGTTTTAGAAAAACAAAGCTCTCAGGTCTGTATCTTTGGAAATTAAGTAAACTCCCAAGAGAGCCAAGCACTCAGAGTTGTCCAGAGACTCCTGCAAGAGAACAGTTAACACTGTACTAAGGGTCTCAAAGACCTAGTTTGTAGTCTGAAAAAACCATTCATGCAAATTTAGGCTGAAAAAACTGTGCCCCAAATTTTAACAGTTTTTAAAGCAAGAGCAAGACAACAAACAATAACTACTGCCTTTAGCAGCCAAACAAATACGCATCTGGTTCTTTGCATTGTGTGAGAGCAACATGCTGCAATTTTGCAAATGAAACATTTTTATTATTTAATTAGTCTCAAAAGCTAAGTGATACAAAGAAATAAACTGAGTCTATGAAAAAAATTTTTAAAAAAATTATTAACAGCAAGCCTGGTGCCTAAGGGCCTTACTCATGAATGTGAAAATGACTGGTTTTGTTACCAGCTGTGTACTCTGGTAAATAATGGGCTTGAGCTTGCAATTCCCTCTACATGTGACTATTTTCTCTGCTTTTGTGTTAGCCAAGATTACCGATGTGTCTGTGAGTTTGCAAGACCAAGCCTATTCAAAAGATGAACGTGGTGGGAGATAGCATACAGAACCCTTGCTGTCTGGCACTATGAATGGGAATTCTGGGTTTCTGCTTTTTGTGTGGTGCCCCTTTTGCTGTGGGCTTTGGTCTGCCCTGCCCTATGTGCAAAGGCAAAACTCCTGTGGGGAGTTAGTATGCTGGAACAGTTACTCAGGGCATTATCAGACTTGTAGATTTTAAGCTGAGAGTCAGTTTCTAAGAAAGAAAAGTCTGACTTATGAATGTATATGGGAAGTCCACAAGGCTAGAGGGTCATGTGGTCTTAAGGGAAATGAACCATTGTCTTCAATGCACATAGCAAGGCCACTTTGAGGCTAATACCTACTTGTCTAGTTTGCAGCATGTATTGGAAAAGCAGCATCAATTCCTCTCACAGACAAGGAATCATTCTGGAAGTATTTTTTCATTTCCTTTGCAACTTTGGTGTCAGTTTCAGGGATTGGTGTGGCAGAATCATAGAATATGCTGACTTGGAAGGGACCCACAAGGATCATTGAGTTCAACTCCTGGCCCTGCGCAGGACCATCCCTAGGTCAGGACATCACACCACGTGCCTGAAAATATTGGCCAAACCCTTCTTGATCTCTGTCAGGCTTGGTGGTGTGACCACTTCCCTAGGGAGCCTGTTCCAGTGCCAAACCACCCCCTGGGAGAAGAGGCTTTTTCTGATATCCAGCATAAACCTCCCTGACACAACTTCAGGCCATTTCCTTGCATCCTGTCACTGGGCACCACAGAGAAGAGATCAGTGCCTGCCCCTCCTCTTCCCCTCATGAGAAAGTTACAGACTGCAATGAGATCTACCCTCAATCTCCTCTTTTCCAGGCTGAACAGGCCAAGTGTCCTCAGCTGCTCCTCATATGGCTTTATCTCAAGGTTCTTCATCATCTTTATTGCCCTCCTTTGGAAGGTCTTTCATGGCTTACTATCTTTTGTATATTGTGGCACCCAAAACTGCCCCCAGCACTCGAGGTGAGGCCGCCCCAGTGCAGAGCAGAGCAGGACAATCCCCTCCCTTGCCCGGCTGGCAATGCTGTACCTGATGCACCCCAGGACAGGCTTGGCCCTCCTGGCTGCCAGGGCACTGCTGGCTCATGTTGAACTTGTCACCGACCAGGACACCCAGGTCCCTTCCCATGGCACTGCTCTCCAGCCTCTCATTCCCCAGTCTGTCCGTACATCCAGGATTGTCCTGACCCATGTGCAGAATCCGTCATTTCCCCTTGCTGCATTTCAAACAGCTCATGATTACCCAGTCTTCTAATTTGTTGAGGTCAGTCTGCAGGGCCTCCCTGCCCTCAAGTGAGTCAAGAGCCCCTCCCAGTTTTGTATCTGTTTGCATATAGAAACGAGTTTTGGATGTGCTGAGGTTACTCACCAAACCAGGCTGTAAATTAAGAAACAGAAAAACCAAAAAGGCAAATGTGTTTTCTGTTTGGCTGTTCCTGCTGGAAGATGCTGCAGGCCTAGGCTAGTCGGAAAATGCCTGCTGCTTTTTGTACCAAATATTCATTATGTTCTTTGTCCTTGGTCACCCATGCTTGAGTGAGCTGACCTGATGCCCCAGGAACTGGAGGCAAAATCAGCATTAGTTGTGATAGCATAGGAGATTGAATTTCCTTAGCCCTCTCCACAAATATTGTTAGGACTACTTTCTGAAAGTCCTGTATCTTATATATTAACAACAAATTATGTTCAGATCATGGCTTTGAGGGTCCAAGTGTGGCAGCTGCTGTCAGCAAGTGGACTATGAATCAGGTAGTTGACAGTCCCACTGGTGAAGGCAGTAACAGGGCTGTTCCCAGCTGCCACAGGACCGTTCCCAGGTGTCCCCCAAGAAAAGGGCAGTGCACCAAATGCTGCTCCTATTGATAGAACTGTGGGTTGTAGATTGGGTTTCCAACTTTCCCTGTGCTTTGATTACCCTGTACTGCTTCAAAATGCCTTCTCAACTCTATGGTCTTATAGCAATTTATTTTATCCAGATGTTGGATTCAGAAGAAAGCCCCAAACTAATAGGAAATTTGGATAAAGAGAGAGAGGGGTGCAGTAAAAATTGCAGGCAAGCTACAAATAAACACTATGAATACTTGTGTTATTGTTAATATTGGATACAATACTTAGCACAAAGTCCACGTGGCTGGAAAGACATCTAGATAGTAATCATGGAGGTACTTAAAATGATTAATAACTTAGCAGCAACTACTGGAAGAGAGAGGTTTTTCTTAACATGTAGGAAATTATTAGATTTTGATACTGCTTACATTTTTTCAGTACAGTATTTTTGAATGCCAGGTGACCCTACTGTATATTGTGAGCAGATCATGTATTTATAGCAGGATTGAGGAAAACCAGTGGCAATTTGAATCAACTGGAAACTGAAATAGATTTCAATATTTGTTTGGAGTGTTAATATATTTATCTCATTGGAACTTAAAGCATTGGCACCATAATTCAGCAGAGCCCCCTCTCACCTTTACTCAATAGCAAAACAAATGCTGATCCATGAAGTGTGCTGAAACACGGTAGAAAGAAAATGTTTCATTACTATGTTGTCCCTCTGCTCCCCTAATTACAGAAGTAGGAACTTCTGCTGCTTCTTCCACATTTTTTTGCCATAAGGGTTTCCTCACATTGCCTTTTTGTTTTTTTCCTTCTAAAATTTACAACTTGCTTTGGTGAGTAACACCATTTGGCGAGGGAGAACAGTGCTTGCAGAGAAAGTGCTTGCACAGGTTATAGAGGAGAGAAGCCAGGGAAAGCTTGGCACTGCTGATGTTTCTCTTACACCCTCTACCAGCTGCTCCTTCCATTTTTTTGTCTGATTGCTAAAACTTGTATTGAAAATTCAGGAACTTTTGCAAATATTTAATTTCTCTGCTTTAAAAAAACCCCAGATTTCTTTGGGCAAGTGTAACTGTTGAAAAATAGCATAATGCCTCAGAAGCTGTAATTTTTCATTATGGTATATATCCTCTTAATTGATCACTTAATCTTTTTTTTGAAAGAAATGTGAACAACTAAATGCTATATTCTTAGTGTGTCACAAAGGTAATCATATTGCTTGGTTATTTTTTTCTTGTCTGGCAAATGCTTCATCTACTCTCATTCATTCTTTTTTTCCTATTCATCTTCAGTTTGACTCCCCCAAACTCCCATGCCAAGGAATTATCCATGATATTGCAGTTTGATGATCAATATAAGACATATGAGGTTCATAATATACTGGCCATACTGCAGTCCATTAATGAAGATCTTTGACAACAGAGCTGAATATTGACCAAGTCTACATCTCCTGAAAAAGAATTATCTGTGTTATTTTTATGAATTGACACAAAAGAATTTTTCTCCTACAAGCCGTTCCAATGAAGTACTTGGGAAACACTTAGAAATTATTAAATTATTCATTGTGAGTGCCTGAAGAAAACATTTATAGGGTTTTCACAAAATCCTGAGAACTTGTAATTATAGTAATATTTTTTTTTCATTAAATGGTCCATGTACTGCAGGGAGCACATATATCTTCCTGGAAGGAACAGGAATTTATTCCCTCAGGCATCTTGGCTGTAAATAAATATAAGGTTACATGTAGCATTTCAGAAGGCGAGCAGAATCCAATTTAGTTAGTGAGAGGTAAAATAGATAAATAGAGAAGACCATTATCTCTTTGGCAATAGATATATATAATTTTAAGTTAATATAAGGTAATGAGGTTGAGGACAGGAGCTATGCAAAACCAGGCACTTTCAGACCACAGAATGAAAATGTCTGGTGGAAAAGATTAATGCAGAATATCTAAGATAATCCAACATTTACTAGGAAAATTCGGGTCAAACCTGGGATTAGTGCTTTGTGTTCTCTACTGATAACCTTGATGTTTCCATACTTACCTTTCTCACTCTCATACAGTTATTGAAGCCCCGTATTCTTTATGTAATGAAACCCCAAACCATGCCTCTTACAGCTCCTATCTCTTCTGGTAGCAGCAACAGAACAATGCTAGCCTGGTGTCTTGAAAAAGCTTCAGATGAGTAAGTACCAGAGATGGCACTGAACAGCTGTTTCTCTGGGCAAAACTCATCTGTGCATCTGTGAGCAGTTGGGCTTTTTGTTATTTGGTATCTGAGCAAGCAGCAGCAAAGTGAGGGTGAAGGAAGAGGGCAGATTACATAAAAAATCCCTCAGATTTTTTTTGCCAGATATCTTTGCCTCTCTGAAGCATCTGCTAAAGTGTTTAGTTATTTTTTATACCATTATAGAAATGTTGTTTTGCTAATGTTAACAAGATCTTAATATAAGTTCTGTTGAATTGGTTTTGCAAATCTTTTCTTTGTGACAAATTTTTGGTTTGTAACAAATGCTTTCTGACAGGTTGGTTTGTCTTTGCTGCTTTGATGAAAAACTATCCATGTTTTGCTAAGACATAAAACATTTAAAAATCAGAATTAATTCATAGGCAAAGAAAAAGTTATCAAATTGTGCTTTGAAAGAGAAAACAGAGGCACAAAGCAAACATTCCAGAATTTATTTGTCCAAAAATAAATGACAGCATATGTCATTTTATGTTGATTTAAATTATTTGCAAATTTAAGTTCAATTCAGCAGTTAGAGCCTCATGAAACAAATAGAAAATAATTAAGAAGATGACAGTATCTTGTTTTAACAGAAGTGAGACCCTTCAGCCTGTCCTCATTCACTTCAGCATCAAAATGTTGCCATGTTCTCTAGCAGAACAAAGATAATTTTTAAACTCTTTCCTTCCCCAAATCCCAATTTCAGGCACTGGCAAAGGTTACATTGGAGGGCAATTCGATATTTAAAGGAAACATCTCTGTTTCCTTATGACAGCCATGTAAAATTCCAGTGTCTCAACATTCTGGCACTTCTGAGGTAAGGGCTATGGGCAAGACTTGTATGTAAATTAAGACCCCTCTGAGCAAAGCACTTCTAAACCAGGCTAAAATGCCTTTTTAGATGTTTCAAACCAAGTGGTTTCCAGTGTGGAGTCCTAGTAGAAAGTGAGTACATTTTAACAACTAAGAGAAAGACACTTTCAAAGGCAGAAAGAACAGAAACAGCAGAGGCTGGCTTTAAGGGAACTATTTAGTGTAATGAGAGGGAAAAGACAATACTGCCAAGATAGCTTGCCTGTTCTACAGTGCAGGCAGAGGAGATAATTTGATTTCAATATGTTAAAGAAGAATTATTGGTCCATTGATACAGTACAGGACTGTTATAGTGGAAGAAAACAAAATTTAAAAAATACCACCTTTATGAAGGAAGAAAAAGGGAAGCTAGGAAGTTGTTAACTAGTTAGTTTGGTGTTAATCCCCGAAAAGAAAAAACAGGAAAAATTACTGAACAAGTAAACTGTTCATTTGTATTTGGAAGGTAACAAGGAGATGAGCAGCAGTCCTCAGATTATGTCAAGAAGAAATTGCATGAAAGTCATCTGATTTTCTCATGTGAGAGAGTATCATGTTTACTGGGTATGGGAGAAATAGTAGCTGACATATTTCTTGGCTTTGGTAGCAGTTTTTGCAGAGTCTTTTGTGACACTCATTTGCAAACTACTGAAACCTGATGCCCATGAAACTCTTACAAGGTGTAATACTGTACAATATTGTTCTGAAAAAGAACAGGCACAGAATAGATATTAAACCTGTTGCCCTGAAATGCTGTGTAGTACAGGACTTTTTATGGAGGTCTCCTGGAGTGTGGTACTATACAACTACTGATAGAACATGACAATCTGTGACATATGTAATATGATATTCTATTATGTATTTTATATAGATTCTATTCAAAGTACATTCCACATCACACAAACCAGTCAGATATGTTGCAGGAATATTGAAGGGCAGTGTTCAAACCCAAATGGCCATGATAAACTATAAAAACGGTCTGGAAAAAAGTTGGATGCTATGTGGTTGGGATGACCACATTTAGGCAGAAAAAAATCAACTGCAAGTGTGGAGGATGGGGAACAAGAAGTGGCTGCTTTCTGGAAAAAGATCTGGGGGTGGAGGAGTTACAGAGATACAAAAACTGAGTGTGAGCCAATAATGTTGTACTGCTACAAACAGGCAACATACTGGGGTGTAGGAGGAGGATAGCTGTGTGGAAGATACCTGGAGAAATCCTCCTTCTGTTGCTGGCACACAGAAGATCTCAGCTGTAGTATTTTGCTGAGTTTGAGGCAGTCCCCTCCTAGGAGGAGGTGGAAAAGCCAATGGAAGAAATTTTGGGACAGAGCAGCAGGAGCAGCTGAAAAACGAGGTGTGCAGAAGTTCAGCCAAGAAGCTGCTGGTGCTCAGTCTGGCAGAGACAAGACTGACAGAGTGCGTGTTTGTCCCTTCAGTTATGTTACATCGAAGGTGGTGGCAGACAGACACTGATCTTTCCACAGTGAGTAGATCAAGGAGAAGAGACTTTAACCTGCAGTAAAGGAACTTCAGACATGAAAGAAAACTTCCTAATCATGAGGAGAGTGAGATACTAGAGGAGACTGCCTGGGAACAGGCAGTGCCATCTTTCCTGGAAGGTTTCCAGGATGGGTTAAAGTGGCTGCATGAGTATGGTCTCCCAATAGAGAAGATAGAGGAGAGGCTGGGTGATGTCGCAAGCTCCTTTGCTCCCTGCTCTGTGTGTTGGTCTGGCCCTTGCCCTGGTGAAGTAGGGTTTGTATTTCTCTGAAGAGCTGTCACCTGCTTAACTCTGCAGCAAGGCAGCTCAACACAAGCATCGCTCACCTGCTTCTGTTGGGGGCATTACAGCACCAGATTTTTGGCACCATTTTAATATCATTATAGGCATTATCTGCTCCTATTAAACAAACAAAGTCTCAGAGTGTCTTTTATGATGCTGCAGAGCAGATTTACATACGACTAGCTCTGACCTTTTAGATCTAAGGCAAGCTGTCAGGCTCAGAGCTAGGTGTACTTTCATGCCTGTGGTCCTTCTGATGCTTTGTGTCTGTTAGGATTAGGACTCTAATTCCTGCCAATGTTCCAAGTTTGCAACGTGTGAGGCTTCTTTAGGGTGCATGTCTTCAGGTAGTACTTTAAAAGAGCCCCAGCTACTATGCGACCTCATTTCGCATAATGAGGTTTATCTTTCTTATGTCTTACTTTTTAAATATCCCTTGCTACATCTGAGAACAGCAGTGGGCTCGGGAATCATGTCTTCCTGAAATGTTACAGTGGAACATCTCTGTGAGAGTTTGGCTGCGCCTGGAGTCACTTGCATGTTGTTGCTAAACCACTGTGCAACAATCTGCTGTCATTTGAGCAAATATCACTCAATGTTTCAAAGGGGCTTGTATGGTATAGAGTGGACACATTTTAACTGATAATTTCAAAAAGTTCATCATCCAATAAAAGCTGGTCACAACTCAGTAAAACTGAATAGGTTTAAGTAAAGTTATTAGCAAGGCTTACGTGTTTTAAACAAGAAAAGGGAGGGATTCTAAGGGTGTAAGGTAGTAAATGACATAAAACTTCATGCAAGGAACTTATGATGGCATTTTAATTCAGATCTCTGTTGACAAAAAAAGGTTTAGTTCATTTGGCATCTTTTATCTGTCTTCAGCTTTTGTATTGGCTAAGTATCTACGATTACCTCTGTCTAACTATTGTGAAGCTGAAGAAAAGTTTTACAACATAAGTAGAATTGGATAAGCAATTCACTGACACTTTTATGAAGTGTGTGGCAAAATCATTCTAGAAGCAATCCAGGTGGTAATTATGTAGTCAAAAATCACTCCACTCAAATGAAAATGAATCTTCCTCTGTGAGGCAACTTATGAGTGAAGAAGGCTCCTTTAGTTCATTTTTTTCATAGCCTACAGGTAACAGAATTTTTCACAAGGAAATTTGAATTTTGTTGCAAAAGATTAGGGAATAGTAATTTTTACTCTGTTTGCAGTAAATACAATAGTGGTAGAGAAAAAGATGTGTTCAAGAAAGCATGTCATATAAAAATGGTCGTTTTCCCCAGATTCCTTAGTACCAAATGAGTGGCTTTTTATGTCATTTCAAATCCTACATTTGTAGGATGGCCCACAGTGTTGGCAAGAGCTGTACATCTGTCTTAACCCAACAAGGCAACAGGTGAGTCAAAATGTGATTTTATTCACTTGGCCAGTCTGTTTGCCTTCCTAATTTCTCTTGGTCTTTATATTTTTTGGTAGCTTGTGTGAGCTTATTTACACACTGCATATTTTTCTGCCTTGAAATTACTTTTATTGCAGTCACTTGCTTAAAAGCTGTATGTTGAATGAACCCATGTCATTAGATGTAGTCTGCTTTGCCAAAGGCCATGCAAGTTGACAACCTCATGGGTAATCTTCAGGTCTAGGATGCTCTGTAGTTTTGTTTGGAAGTGTTATTCTATCTTCCTTGTCATTATTTTTGCAACATTTTTTGAAACAGATAACCCTGAGGGAATTGTGCAGTGTTCTACATTTTGCTGTAGCCTGACAGATCTTCCTTCTTGCCATGCTGTTCCCTAGGGAAATCAGGAATGTTAATTTTGTTAGGTTTGGAATATCATTATGACTATGTTTTGTACAGATGGCAAGTATGACTGCTACTGTAGTAATACTTATGATGACTGATGGCTTGTTAAATATATATAGATGTGTGTATGTATATATACGGGGGGACTTGTCAAATATGTGTAAAAGCATATACACAGAAGGAGGGAGGCAGAAAAATCCTTGTTCTGCATAATCACTTTGGTTTAGTTTTCTGATTAATTTCCTGTGGGTAGGACAGAGAATTCTAATAGATCATTTTTATTCTCTAGGTTTGTTTTTTGTTGTTGTTTTGGTTTTGGAAGGAGCAGTTTGTTTGTTGGCTGGGTTGGGGGAGGTGTTTAGCATGAGTTTTTATTTTTTTCATTTAAGAAATGTGAGTTTTCTTTGGAAGCCTGAGGTAGAAATATGTTGTATATGGATTTGCTACCTAAGGATTTCCCTGCATATCAACAGAGGAATGAGCCACACAGGCTTCAGAACAGATCTGTCCTGTGTTGTACTAGTCCCAGCAGTGCTATTTCCCAGCAGTTAGAGGAGAAGCAGACATTTGTTTTCATTAAACACTATACCTAAATAATATTTAGCATACTGAAATATTTGTGAATAACACAGATTTTACCACCTGTTGCAAATTTTTTTTCCAAATTCTGATTTTAAAATGTAATTAATAGATACTTTCAGTGAGGGCAATTATATGAGGATGTTTTTGTTCTTTTTGGGAGTAAATTATATTTACTATGAAATTTACATTCATGTTTTGGCATTTAGGCGTTGTTTGTATCTGGATATAAGACTTGAAACAGTGGATTAAATCCATAGCATATTTCAGAGCTACTTTTGCAATGACAACTTCATTTCCAGCACAATCTAAAAACCTTCCTATAATTACATGATGTCCTGTAAATAAGCTGTCTCCAGAAGGCTTTAGAGAATTAAATAACCAAGGCAACATACAGTATAAAAAATAGTGCTGCAAAGACATTGTACTGCACTTGAACAAAGGCAACCAGATTAATTAAAAGATCAAAGATAGAGGAAATGGAGGAATGTAACTTTTAAGGGATCTGAAATGAGACAGAGGACAAGCGAAATGGAAGACTTTTTTTTAAAGAAGGAAAACCTTTGAGTGATAGATGAGACTGGGAGGCAAAAGGGTGTCAGGCTCCCCAGAGGTAGAGCTGCCCAGGAAGCCAAAGTAGCCTCAGAGGTGATGCAGCGTGGGCTAGAATTGAGCAAAGCCAGGGACAGAGTGCCAGGAGTGCAGAGCTGGCTCCTGACAGAGGAACCTTGGACAGTCACTGTGGACTGCAGGAGGGGACAGCCGGTTTTATTTTCTGTGCTTCTGCCCAAGTCCTGGGCAGGTGGCCTGTGGGCAAGACAAGGGGACATGAAGCAGCACCGTTTCAGGTTCAGATGTCTTCTCAGAAATAAGGTTGCACTCCAGCCCTTCATCCCCTGGGCAGAGCCGCAGACTCTCCCCATTCTGGGACTGATTTGGCCCTCTGTTTTCTTGGCCCAAGGTCACAAGACTGATGGCATCAGCCTGAATCAGGACTGCCCCATACTGTCAGCAGCTCCTTGCAAGGTTTTTGCTGTGTGTGATGGCATGTTTTTTCTGGATAGTGGTCAGTGAGATCCTCAGAATGGCACTGCCAACTTCACATTTTAAACATGTCATTTGGAACTGAGCTGGTTAACAGGACGTGTCATTAACAACAAGAGCAGAGCATCTCTGGGGAACAGGGATGCTTGCTATTATGGTCACTTGCCAATGATTTACTACTTTCTTTTTTCCTTGTAAAAACTGCAGGTCAAGATTATTATACCATCAGCATGAAGTACGTTAGTATGAAACCATAAATGTCTGCATTCAGAGCAAATTACAGCATGTCGGTGGTGCTGCAACGTGACATTGCTTATCATGTAACTCTGCTGAGGAAAAATGACTCTTTGGGAATAAAAATGATTAGTAAGCTTCCAAACAGTCTCTTAATAAAACATACATAATAATTGGCAGGGACTTTTCTTTCTTTTTCTTTGCATTTTCCCTCTGTTTGTGGGGAGGGGGGTCTGTCCCTCTCGGCTTCAAAGGAGGATGACTTGCATAGGGAGATGTGTAAGACAGGCAAATCATCACCCTCCCTGTTGTTTCTTTTTGTGTTGTTTCCTAAGTTGTCTTGCAGTGAGTTTTCTATTTCTCATGAGTCAAGGTAAACCTGGTGAAAAGGATCTGTGGTGACTGGATTCTAGATCTATTCTTACCTTTGCTACAACGTGTATAGTATTACTAATAATAATTTTAATATTTAATATGAGAATGTTTATTCTTACTCTCTCTGACACTATATATTGCGAGCTCCAGAGCTAGTAGATACAGGACTGAACTTTAAAGAGATTACATACTTTCTATTGTCTTTCAGAATTCACTAGCAAATATAAAAACCAGAAAGGAGAATTTTTGTTTTACTAAAAATCTGGGGAGGAAAAATGAGAACTAGAGAGAACTAAGAAGGACTAATCATAGAAGTGGAACACAGCAGGGGAAAATTTAAGCTCACTTTTCTTTAATAACTTCAAAAATCCTTGCATTGTATATGTAGAAGTAATGTTTTAATCTTTCCAGTAAGGAAAAGAAAATCACTATGTTTTGTGAGTCATGTCACAGTGTGCCCCCGAATTAGCTGTTTGCAGAGGTGTTGGACACATAGCTACAGTGCCATCCACTGAGACATACATAGACTGATCAGTTCTCAACCTCATTTTTCTATAGGATCTATTTCTCCCGTCAAGTGTTATGCAGGTTGCTGCAGGTTTCTGTTTTCACTTTTGTCTTTGCTGGATGGGTGGGGTTTTTTTTGCAAATGTTTACTCTGTTGTTGAGGCCAGAGATTGCTAATGCTTCACATACCAGCCTAGGCAAACTGCTAGGCTTCAAATTCCTCAAAATAAGTTCTCAATAATCTACCACTTCTAGTTCATCTTTCTGAGAGATAGTAAATTCCTTCTATTATCTTAAAGTTTCTCTGTCAGGTTGCATGGAATTGGGGAGCTTCCATCTGGCCATCCATGGGGCTGAATTAGAGAAAATCCAAAGGAGAGCAACAAAAATGATGACGGGCCTTATGGGGAAGGTGTATGAGGACCAGCTGAGGACACTTGTTTTTTTTCAGCCTGGAGAAGAGGAGACTGAGGGGAGACTTCATTGCAGTTTGCAGTTTCCTTGTGAGGGGAAGAAGAGGGCCAGGCACTGATCTCTTCTCTGTGGTGCCCAGTGACAGAACCCAAGGGAATGGCCTGAAGTAGTGTCAGAGAAGGTTTAGGTTGGGTATCAGAAAAAATGTCTTCTTTCAGAGGGTGCTTGGGCACAGGAGCAGACTCCCCAGAGCCTCTCAGTGTTACAGCTGCTGCTTTTTAAGAGTATTACTCTTTCTGTTCTGCAGCTACCTGACAGCTGTGCTTGGAATGGCACATCCATGAGTAGTGAACTCTGGCCTTTGATCTCGAGTTATAGCAGTCCACCTGCCCAGCTGGTGCTCTCCCAGCTGCTCCTGTGGCATGTGCTTCACAGCACCATGCACAAGCCTGCCTGCAAACAGCCCTACTTCTGCTGCAGCTGGGCTGCTGTGCAGCTCCTGGGAATTTGCAGTGGAGTCATCCAGCTTTAAAAGTGTTGGTTCCTTCCCACTTGCCTTGCCTTCGCACTAAGCTATTTTTAGTGCTGAATATCTAGGTGAAGCTTACGTATGCATAGATTTCTGTTTGAGGTTGAACTGCTTTATTCTGATGTGTTGTAGTTTGGCTTCTCTTTTGAAGGCAGTATGTTGGATAGTACAACCCCTGCTTCTGTTTACACATGGTATTGCTAGCCAAAGGATGAAAATGCATTTGCATAGGCCAGGTCTTAGAATATGGAGGAGTCACCTGCTGTGTTACATGCCTCCTGGCACTGAAAGACCCTCTCTGTTTTTTCCCACACTGATGAATCTCCCTTCTGCTCTCTTCCTCAACTTGCACTGTATGATGCCAGCATATCCCATGCCCTAGGGCAGGTAAATTGATACACTACTTTGCTTTTCCCTGTCCTTTCTCATGAGATGCTGTTCATCTCAGGATGCCATTCTGTAATTCTGCTGGGACAGTGCTGAAGTCCCCTCAGACAAAATCCAGTTGAGAGGAGACCTCATCTCTCAGCAGATGGAAGGAGATACAGGATGTACATTTTGCTCCTTGAATAGTCATGCAGTGTGAATTTTTGAGTACCTGTAAGAACGCTTAATTTTTACCGTTTTGCCAGATTACCTTTTGCTTTCAGCAAGGCATGAGAGTTATTGACAGAGGTGCAAGTCTTTTTTCTGTTCTAAGGATTAGTGGTGTGGCAATGTAGAAAGTACATGCTGCTTGGTACTTCTACTGCCAGCAGAGAGGTTTCAGTCTCTGTATAAAGCCTTCTGTTTTGCCAGAACTGCTATTGTGCATGCTGAGCTAGTGGCTCTGGGCTAAGGCTGCCGTGGCTGGCCTCTCTGGCATAGTGGTGCAGTACAGATTACTTCACGGGTGAGCTCTTCATTAGTATTAATCATAAAGTAGTATGCTAGGATTACAGTTTTGCCTAGTTCTTTATTTACCCAGACCAATGTCTGGTGCCAGGTCTTGGGCCATCCCCACTGTTCACTGTCATGTGCTGGCGCCTTGAGCACCATCAGAGTCTGCTAAGTTCTGTGAAGGATACGGAGGTGTAACTGATTGTTGTTTGAGTCCTTTTGTCTCATTGGTCTGAGCATTTCCTGGATGACTTGGCTGGAGTCTTTCACATGTCCTCCAATACCTGATGTTTGATGAATATACAAACCCACCCCCCACCTTGGTGTTCTTCTCCACATACTTGTTAAGAATTGAATGTAACTTAATATCATCTTCATGGGTTGTCTCTGCCTTAGCTCTGTTTCTCCTACAAGAGTGTCCTTGCTGAAGCTTTGACACTTGGTTCAGTTTACACTTCACCTCTAGACGCTGGCTGGTGTTTAAAACAGATAGAAGTCAGCAGTACTTATG
Organism: Orthonyx spaldingii; assembly: GCA_013397795.1. Taxonomy (NCBI): domain Eukaryota; kingdom Metazoa; phylum Chordata; class Aves; order Passeriformes; family Orthonychidae; genus Orthonyx; species Orthonyx spaldingii. The sequence continues at coordinate 546,121 of VZTJ01006239.1, read as the reverse complement.
AAATCTCTGTCAAATGTACTGAGGAGCCTCATTGCCTTTCTCATTATGATGGGACTTCTCAATGCCACAGGAAGTGATAATTCTGCTTTCCTAGGGTAAATAGGGTGTTGTGTCTTTGACAGGTACTAGATAGTAATTATTCCTATTAAATAGGAATTTATATTCAGGACTTTGGTCCATGATCCTAGGTCTGTGAAGCCTTCCAGCTGGCAGGTCTCCTCTCTGAAATTAGGCTGTTGACTCTCTCAGTAGGTGTGATTGCATTACTGTCAGACCAGTCTTAATGACTTCCCTGTGGTTAACACAATCAAGTGTTTCAGGAACCTTTGGCTGCATAGAGAGAAAGCAGAAGACTTATTGTTTGAGCTCTGATCATCCAACACCTTGAGGGCACCATGTTGCTGTCATCTGCCAAAACTGCTCTCAGACCTTGGCTCACCCTGGCACTTCTGCCATGCGATGTGGAGGCTGTCCCTCATATTTACTTCTGCAGACACTGAAAGGCAGTCTGCTCTTTCATGGATATCCTAGGGGCCATATTTTCGTGTAGCAGTCACAGATTGCCTCCGTGACGTATTAATAATACTTGGCCACCATTCTTCAGGCTAATGGTGCCACTTAGCAGTGCTACAAGACATTACATTGCAGTGACTCCTCCATCCAGCTAGAAAACTAATTGGTCGTACTGGTCTAATAGCAAATCTGCAAATTTAACAGCTGAATTGCTGGCAGCTTGTTCTGCTAGTGCTGAATACCTTGTTCTTTGCTACATTCACACTGCAACTCACTCCCATCTGGAAGTAATGAGGTAGGTACAACTGTGGTCTGCATTGGAAAGGAAGAGGTTGACCAGTCACACTGTCCAGTGTTAATGAGAAAACACTGGAAGAAGGGAATAAGCTGTATTTTTCTTCTCCCTTGACAGACAAACTCATTCCTCTTTACTCAAAAAGACATGGGGATCACTTATTTAGGAGTTGCATTGCTGCTTTGGGATCTGGGGAATGAGATGGTGACTGTTTCCTACTCAATTTTCATTGTGTTCATACCTGTAACTGTGACGCCATGCAAATAATGTGTTTTTCCGTAGACAGCCCTCCACAGGTCATTACAAAGCACATGGATTTACTAAACTTTATAGAAATGGCCAAGAAGCAATAGTAATTATTTGTGTGTTCTGCTATTTTTAAAAAGGTGTTTTCTTTCTTTATCATCGTGAATATGTGTGTTGAATGTAAAATAATTCTATATAACTTAGAATATCTTGCATTTACCATGACTAATATGGTAAGATCAGGTAAAGAGGCTTTCTTGGGTAATCATTCAAGATAAAACGAGTAATGCCTAGGCACTGCACCACACAAGTCTCAGCCTGGTTTTCCTTCTATTGGTTTAAACCATAGAGCTTTAAGGTCAAGCAGGTCTCTGAAACAAATTTGATTCATTGTATTAAAATCAACTCTGTCTATGTCAGACATTTTAATTGTGCTTGTATAGATACTTCTGTCTAGAGAGATAAAATATTAAACACATAATAAATAATGCAGCTGTCTCACAGTACTGTGATCTTTATGTGAATAAAGAAGTCATAAATTGCCTGGATATTGAACTGGCACAACATTTTCCAGTTTAATTTGCCAGTGATTTCTGCAGTGACAGCTAATGCAGGGGCAAGATGGATGATGTAATGTTGAAAACTGTATGGTTTTTAGAGAAGAAATGGTAGTTTTCCATCTCCCAGTGCAGGAACAGAGCTGTGCACCTGTCTGTTCCCTGACAACTAACAGAGCTGTGTGGACAACCAAGGTTTAATGTAGCTCTGCACATCATTGTGGAGAGGAGAAGTCAATAGATGGAGACACCCATGTGAAATTACATCTTGAGCCATGGAAATAAAATGGACAATGTCTTAGGTAAAGAGTTTTTCAGAAGTGACCTTTGGTTTCTGTGCTTTTTCTTTGGGGATGCATTTCACTTCTTTCTCTTGCCACACAATGACACTACCTCTAGCTGACTCTGCTGGTTTTTCTGTTGAGGTTCAGCTACCCCTACCAGTCCTTTCTTGCCTTCCTTCCTTCCTGTCACTAGTATAACCTAGTCTGCTGGCTGCAGTATGACCACTGGAAAATGTTGCTTTTTTCCTTCAATTCTTTTGCCCATGGATGTATTTTTTCTTTCATTTTTAGATAAAAATAGATGTTTCCAAAAATTTTCTGAAAACATCTCTGCTGCTGAAATTGCAGTTGCACAGAGGTTATGTCCTTTAGTCTTCAGAATTAAGGTGGAATTTTCATTTCCATTTGCCTTGCTGAGAACTGAGCCCTAGCACAGAACATTTCTTCTTTAAAGAAAAAACTTTAAAAAGGGAGAATTTCACTTTTAAAATTAATCACCATGGCAACCTTTACAGTGAGTTTCCAAACATAGGAAGTTGCCTTTAAGAAGCATCCTCAGCTAAGAGAAAGGTGAGTTTTTACAGCTTCTAGCAATGTTCCCATAGAAGATAAGGTTTTACAAGAATCAGTTAGAGGCACTTTTATATGCAGAAAGGAAGTTACATTATCGTGGTGATTTTAATTTTTTTTTTATAAGGATGCTGCATGCTAACTAATCTCATCATAATGCTGGCTTAAAATAGACTTGAAGAACTAGATAGAGCCTGGTGGTAATACTTGTGATATCACTAGATTTCATCTAAGTAGATATTTAGTTAACAATTTGCCAACATTTCTCATACTTAAAATCTTATTTTTCCTTTTTCTACTTCTGGACTGCCTTTTCATGCATATTCAGAAACTTAGTGGGAAATATTTTAAAAATCAGAAAGGAAAGTGAGGTAACAGAATAGAGGGGGAGAAAACACATTGCTTAGGCGGTAAAAGAAGAAAATTCTTCACACATTGGAGTTCAGTGAAATGTAACTTTAACAGTCATCTCTATGTTCCTCTTATTTCTCTCAGTACTCAGCTGGATTATTTTATATCCTATTTTTGGTACATATTATATCCAAGGAATATGTAATTTCTTTTCCCACTGGAATATCCCCAGTGAACATAATGTATATCAGATAAAATCGTGACATTTTCACTGAAATGATAGCTCTGATGTTTCGTTCTGAAATAATCAAAGTAAGAGCATTTTAGAATGAAATTTTCTATGTCCAAAGTAGTTGTGATACTGGGAGAAGGAGCTTGCATCCAGAGAACTTCAGTCTCTGGGCAGATTTCAGATTTCCAGGTAGGAGGCTGGTGAACTGGGAAGAGAAAGCCACTTTTAATTGAATTTCAAAAATACCGTGGAAAACTTAAAAAAACCCCATCCATTTAGTTCTGCCAGGGTTGAATATAATGATCCAAAAGCGTACCAGGGTGTGTGGGAGTGTTCCCACACTGCATGTAGGAAGCAGGAGGGCAGGTCAGAAAAGGACTTTCTTTTCTCCTTTCATGCAATCTGTAATTGGAGGTCTTGAGTTGCCCACAGGAGGCTATCTGAGCCACACTGCCAGTCTGGAGTGGGCATGGAGGGCTTCATCCATGAGCTCACCACCCGGATTTATTTGTGTAGCTATATGGCCACAGTTCACTTGTCTTTCACTGGTCTTGTTCCCCACTTGAAAAAACCAAGTTGGTTCTGCTGGGATTAGAGTGAGCTGATGCTGTAAACACTCCAGTACTTCTCCATGCCGTGCATATCTGGAAGAAATAGATTATAAAGCACCTCTAAGCAGGAGAAAGTTTTAGAAAGACTTTTCAAAATTTATTATAGTAATGTAGCGAGCCATTTAAAGGTGACAGCCTTAAGTTCAATACCTGAGTAGCTCAATTAAAAGTAAGCACAGTTAAAAATAAGCTCAATTACTGCATTACTCATATTATGTAATATCTTTAGAAAAGTTTAACTTTTAGAGAAAAAAGTTAGCAATAAAGTTATTAACACTCGTCTGAAGTGCGTGCTCTTTTGAGATATTTCTGCTATCATGCAGTGGTATTTTTATTTCTTGTGAAAGATGGGTAAGTAAAAGATTGCCTTTTGTGCTTTTGTAATGGAGAATAGGATAGTGTGATCTGAAGGGGGTTTTTTTTCTTATGTGTGCAGGGTCCTGTCAAGAACTTTATATTCAATTCCAAAGTCAGCTGAAGCTTGACAAGGTGTTAGGTCAGCAAGTAGTTCAGCAAGCAGTACATTTGCAAAATACCATTGAGGCATGGGATGATGTCTGCAAGAAAGCTGATAGTGCATCATGCCAAGTGACTGCAAGTTGAACAAGAATCTTTCAAAAAAGAAGTGACTGTTGTGAATTACTGTGGCCAAGTTTCTGAAAAATTGGCTGACACGTTGACCATACGCAGGTTGGCAGATGTTCTCCTTCCCCAACCCTTCTGATAGATGGGATTATAGCTAGGTCACAATCCTTCTCATACCATCCGTCAGCACGTAGTAAAACCTAGTGCACAGTCTTTTTACTGAGAAAGTCGTGTTGTCCTGCTTTTAGAGAAAATACATGTTCATTTCTATCGGAAGGATGAACGGTAGACTTTGTGCATCATAAATAACAATTGCAGTTTTAGAATTAAGGAGATGAGATGAAATGAGCTGTGCCCTAGCACAATAAGAGAGGAAAAAAAAAATTTCATATATTTATAATATCTTGCACTTGAAAAAATGAAAAAGAAGACAGAGATGGATTTATCACTTTGCATGAATTAAGAACTTATATGGTCTTTGTATTCATTGAATGTGAATTTACAGCCAGTAAAAATTATCACTGAATTCTAAATTGCAGATATTCAGAGACTGGATTGAAGTAACTGTTTTGAGATATTTTGTTTTGATTGAAGATAATATAGAAAACATTTTGACATACACCATTCAGTTCCAAGAAGGAAAAAACAGTTATGGAACTGATAGGAGCACCAAATATCTCAAGCATATTTGGACAGCAATTTTTAAGACTTCTAAATTTTTATGAACCATCTTTGTATTTGACCTCATGTTTAGGTTCTGATATATTAATCCATAAAATGTATTGTTAACTGGAAGACTTGAAAGAAAAATAAAGAAAGACTCAGTATTGTCAATGATGAAACTGGTTTTATCTTGACTGGCTTAGATTTACTTTTTAAAAGTCTGGGTGGAGACCCATAATGGAAAAATGCATTTTGAGAGGAATAAGTTTTGACAATTGCAAAGGCAGGAACAAACCCAAAACCCAGCAGTTTTTGAAAAAGAGAATGTGTCACAATCAGTTCTTTGCCATGGCTTGATCACTGAAGGTGTTATTGTCAGAAGTCATGAAATGAACATCGTGCCCAGTTTTCGACAAGGAAAGGTGCCACGTAAGGAGATGGAAAACATCATGAACATTATCAAGAATTAGAGAAAATGCTAACAGATTGTATCCTTATCTAATATTAATTTTCTTACAAGTCTTCATCCACTTCACTTCTAACTCATCTACATATTTGACCTCTAGAAACACAGTATGCTTTATTGATTGAAGCATTAAAATCATATATGGAAATTTATTCTCAGATTTCTGTTCATGTAATTGTAATTATGACGGCTGTGATTCATCAAGAGCCTTTTGTTAGCTGGCTCATATTGCTTTGTAAATGAAGAAAAATATTTCTGGTTGGTGGTTAGCTACTCATAGAAATTTAACAAGAATATTATTTTTAACACAGACTTTGCAGGATTCAGAATTGTGTTCATAAAGGATTAGAAGGAACATATGAGTCTAGTGGGACCCATGGTTTTCAGTGCCATTTTGAGTCTGTAGATCAGATATAATGTGAAGAGGTACTCTTGGCTCTTTCTTTCAGGGAGCATATAAAACAGCTTTATGGAGTTATGTCTAACCAGGCATCTCCCCTGGGAATGAATGAGACAGGTGGATTGTTTGGTTATTTTTATGGTGTTGGGACTTGGGTGGTTTTGGTTTTTTTTTTTAAACAAAAAAGCATTTTGCATATGGAAGGCTTGATGTTATATTTGGTTGAGTTTTTTCTTCACTGACTAGGTTGTCCATCAGTTTTTTTGTTTAATTTTCCTACTAGTAGACTATTCTCTTGGTTTCTCAATAGACTGCTGCCTGTGTATTTGAGTTTTCTCTTGGTGGATGTTGTATCATCATAGCAGCAGAGTACACAACCACTTTTAATTGTTCAGATACTGTGTATTGCTCAAAGACAGACCCACTTAATGACATACTGAGATCTTCTCAGAATCCCTTCAGGATTTTATAGGCAGTTTTGGTGATGAAGTTTCAGTTTAGGATTTGTTAATAAAGATTGTTCTACATATCTTTTGGTGAATCTACTTGACTGTGGACAAAATGTTACTTGTGAAGAGAAACCGACTCTCTTCTTGAACTGTCTGTAGGTTTGAATCCTCAATACTACTGTGATGTTCAGAAAAAGTTCAGCATCATTGTCAGACTGGAATGTGCTTACAAATATAACTTTCAGTATACTTGAAATACTTGCAAGTATAATTTAGAGATATTTGCAATATTTTTTACATATGCAGTGAGATTTTAAAGAAATATTCCTTTTTACTTTCTCTTTGTGGCTTTTAGAATGAATGAATAGTAATGGGACTTCGAGTGTCAGGGGTATGAGTGAAGAAAGGAAAAGTTTTATGAAAGAATATTCATGAATGCCCTTTCACTGAGAAGTTTCCAGTCACAGGACTGGCACAGGTTTCTTTTATAGGTTCTTTCTATAATCAAGCTGGTTTAGGTGGATTCAGAAAATTTGTGCCTCTTCTGTGCCTCCTCTTAAAAAGTAGGAACATTGAATTAATATCCAGTGTTTTATGTAGTGCATAAAACATAGCTGAAAGTCTATCTTGCATACTTTGCATGTTTTTCTGAATTGCTAACATATCAGACAATTATTTATGAAAGAACGGTAGGTCTTGCCCTTGCACAAGGCTGTTATTCAGTAAATGAGTTAGAGCATGGACTGCCTTTTACAAAAGCAAATCTGTTAGAGACCTTAAAGCATACAGTGCAGCTACTGCTTTTTTATAGTCTTCTACCATTTCTTCTCATTCTGCTATAAAGAGCTCAAGAAATTCAAATGGTTTCTATGAGTAGAGAGATTATTTCTGTCTGTATGTACTAACCTGCCAAATTCAGACAATCATTATGCACTTACTGATATCTTTCAGAGTTTATTAGTCTTCCATCAGAAATCTAGCTCAGAAGAATAAGCAAGACCTGTGCTTTGTTCTATCCATATAACCATAAGCTGAGAACAATCAGCTGGATGCCTAAGAGGAACATACGTATGAACATGGCATGCTTACATATTCTTTTCAATGGTATTTTGTTACTGTTAATGTTCTGAAGTCTTGCCAGAAAGATGAGGTGGCAGATGAACACAGATTTTCACTGGCATCTGCTGCACGCTACATCTGCCATCTCTTCTGGGGATCGCCTTCACTTTATGACCATTTAGAAAGCTTGGTACCGTAGGCTTTATTACAACCAAAAGCTTTACTTGCCAAGAGAGAGTGTGCTGCAAAACTAATGATGCCCAAAAGAAAGACAAGTAGCATACATGCCTCAGCATTTCTGGTAAAACTGGCCCTTGTTGATATGTCTGCCACGGACTTGTGTGATGGCAGACATCGGTGTTTCAGCAGGCAGGGCTGTGGAGGGCGGTGCTTCTTCCTTGCAGAGCAATGCTCATCCAGGCTCTGAGGGAACCTACCACAGCACATCCTTCCAGCCCACATGAGAGCCTTCCCCAGGAGGGATGGGAGCTTCTGGGCCTCCTCCCAGTGGGGATCCAACATCAGATCCTGGACATGTGATACGCTAAAGCCTGGGACATGCCCACAATGGATAGTTGTTTCAGGGGGAAAACCCCTCCCAGGCATTGAACTTTACCCAACACACGTGACCTGTTTATTCAGATATGCATCTGTCCAGATGCATGTTTACTTTAAAAACATTTTAGTAAAGTTTATACATTGCTGCAATATTGTGGATAAGATAATTTTTCTGTTTGCGGGCAGGAGAAGTAGAAGTAAATTTCGTTGTCTTAAGCCCTGCCCCTGAAGACATTGGCTGTGTAATTTCAATGATAATATATCATCAAAGTAAAAGTCAATTGATGGTTAATAAAGCTAATTGTGAGCATGGAGCATTTAGACACCAAGCCTGTAAAAGGCCCCACAGCTGGGGCAATAGCACAGGCTGGGTGAAGGCAGGAGAGTGCACTTGACCTGCTGCTTGTGGCTGCCCCAGAGAGTGTGACCAGGGCCTGGCACTGGAACAGCAAGAGGGCACTGATGGCAGACCAGTCCCTGAAATGGGATGCAAAGAAAGTTAAATTAAGCTTAGTTGCTATGCTGAAAATCGGTACTCTCTGTACCATGGAGCAGACACTTTCAGATGTGTCCTGAGATATCTTCTTTTCCCATCTGTGAAGTCTCCTGAGGTTTTTTTTCCTGTTTCACAGATGATTTCTCAGATTGATTGCACTGTTCTGCATTATGGCGAATATCCGATTAAATCAGATAAAATGAGACTTGTGGTATTTGCAATGTAGCAGTTGACATTCAGACAGCAAATTAAAATGGGGGGGAAAAAAAGAGAATTCTCTGCCTTTAAATCTACCTGCACTTAGAATACCTCTACATGGTTAGTGCTGCTTTTCATTCCTTGGCCAGTAAAAATTATCTGGGACTTGGCTTGGTGCTTTGTTTTACAGAGCACTGTGGTTTATCCCTATGTCTGTATCAGGTATTGCTGCTGTGTGTGCAGTTACTTTTTACTGTATGGGTAAAAAGCTCAAAATCAGTGCAAACAGGTTTAGTGAGAATGCTCTTGATTTTGAAGATCAGAATAATAGTTACTTGCTTAGAAAGAAAATTATTTTAAATGCAGTGCTTACCACAGGTGAAAGTAAGTTTTAAATCATCTGTGTTGAGTCTATTTTCAGGTAAATGACATGCATATATAGCAAAGTGAATAAGACAAGGTTTACTGCCTAGTTTCCAAATCAATAAGAGGCACTTAAAAAGAGAGATTCAATCTTCAAATTTTTTTTAGGAAAAACTGCCTCAAAGAAAGAAGTGTTGATGTGATGTTATTTGTTGTGACAGAAACTGAAAAATGAATCTATTGTTTTCTGTATGATCCTACATTCATTCTAATGCAACTCTATTCCACTCGATTATAGAAAGTGAGTCAAAATTCAGAACATCCAATCCACAGAAATTCTAATATTCTTGCTTCCTGTCCCCCCCTTTGAATTTATTTTGAGCACATTTCTATATAATGCTTAAATATTTCTATCAGAATTTGCATCTGGACAGTTAAAATATTTCATCTTGGTTGTACGTCTTGTATTCATTGTATTGTGCTGCATTATTTTGATTTGTTTTGCTCTCTGGTTTGAATGTTTATGGTTTTAATTAATTCTTACTCTTTGTGTATCAACTGATGATTGGCAATACCAATGATGTTTCAGTAATGGAAATGATAGTTGTTTCTTTGGCTTGCTCAGAGTTAACTGGTATTCTACTTTGTAATTTGTATTCTACTTGATTTGTTACATTACATTTTCCAAAGCATCAAGTTGTTGCCAAAAAAAAAAAAGGCAATATATTGCAGTCCAGATAAGTTCAGAATCATTTTCTAAACAAAATTTTTGACAGCATTTCTTGACTTTGGAGTTTCTTTTCCTTAAAAAATTGACGTTTTTTAAATGGAAAAACACTTTACTGAAAATGTTTTATCAGCCTCAGTTTTTTTATTTCTATTGTGTTTATCAGATTTCAAGACACAGTATTTTTCCTCACTGCAATTTTCATACTGGGGCAAGCAAAGGAACTTTTTAAAATACTTTTTTTTTTTTCAAATTACTCTACAACATGCATGTGCTTTGAACAGTAGTGGAAGTCTAACAGGAACAATAAAGTAAATCAAAATAGATACTGAACAAACATAAAGAAAACAGTAAAAAACATAAGAATAAATATGCAGGCAATCTCAGGAAGAGTTCAGTCGGCTGGGATGGTGACAAATGACACTGATTTCAGGTTGCTGGGTGAAGTGAGGTATATTTTGCACACGATTGTTAAGCATTTATTCCAGTAGCCTGGTAAATATTACATATATGCACTGTGTGTTTTTTATACAGAGGATCTAAAGAATGAATTATCAGACAGAAATAAAAGTACAAGACTTAAAAAGTAATCAAATTGTGCACCTTGGGGGGAAAAATGCTCCATTTATTGCCCTGGGCTCATACAACTTGTGTAGGCATCACCTTGTATTCAGCACCACAACCCTGCAACATGCCCATGAAATCACCCTTAATTCAACAGCAACCCCAAAAAGCTTCATATTCCCTTAGCTAAGCTATTCATACCAAAGGAAGACAAGTGGTTTTTCCGAGTGTCATATAGACCATTAAAGTAGGATTATTATGATTCTCTCCAAGACATTTTCATGACCTCAGGTTGTTCTCTTGCCTCTCACTGAGCGCTATGGGAGTTTTCACTCATGCTAAATAATCACTGTTGAATGTTAGCTTGTTGTAATTTGATAAATCACCTTTGGGGCTATAAAAACAACCCTTGGATGGCAGGCCTACGGTAGACATGATCTTTTTATTCATTAGGGCTTTGACAGACTAAAGTTAACACTGGCTCTGAATGCAGTTTTACCACAGGTATTGTAGCCACTTTTCTAGGGAAGAATAAGCTATTCTTAAGCTAGGAATAAGCTAAAGAACATAAGCAAGTGTAAACCTATATTCCCCTGGAATCTGTGGCTCTTTAACAATTCATTTTTAAATCAGTGCAGATAAAACTGGATGAAACCCCATGCATCCACAAGCCCCTTCTTCCTGGAGTCCTGGTTATAGTTCAGATGTGCCTTTGATCCCACTTCAAAATACAGATCCTAACATCATCGGTGACTTGTAGGCTTGGGATGATGCTGCCCTCCTCCTTTTAAAGGCAGATAATGGAAAAAAAGGTAATGCACTGTCAAGTAGTACACCTTTGTCATCATTCGTTTTGCTGCTAGAAAAGGCTGTACAGCAATGCTTGTAGAGAAGCAACAAACATGAGACCTAGAAAGCAACTGATGTGGAAAAAGATGCAACATACAAATGAGAAAAATAATGCAGCATTGTTTCACACAGTCTTTGCTTGACATAGGGACCTCAAGCAAATGGGTTAGAAGAGAGAGCCCTGAGTCACTGAAAAATTGCTCAAAGAGCTGGCAAATGTGACAGGGAGGCAGAATCCAGTATCTTGGGGCAAATGAAATTACAAGAGAAAGCATGAAAACAGCAACTTCATTGTGTCACTTTGTAAATCCTTGGCGAAAGAACAGCCTGAACATCTGATGGGCATTTCTGATGCTGCTTCTTGAAAGTTTCTTAGTGGGCATTTCAGGTCTTCATCCTTTGAAAAAGGCAAGGAACAGAAGAGTGACGAGGGATGATTGGAGATATACAACAGCTTATGAGTAAGGAGCAACAGTTTAAACTAGGTCTCCTAAGCTCAGGAATAGAGAGAATAGAGCGGGGAGGTATTACAGCTCTGTAGTATCATGGATAGAGAGGTAAAGGGAAGAGGTCATTCATTATTTCTTTCAATACAATACTTTTACGGATAACATGTTTCAGACAAAAAAAAAAGACTTAGTCCTCCACCAACTGTATGTCTAAGCTCTGTGGTTGCTTTCCATGGAAAATTATATATGCTAAAAATGGATGTGAATTCAGAAGCAAACTGGACAAAATTTTTGATAGAAAACAAGAAAAAAAGTAACATTTATGGAACATCATCTGAAACTAGTACAGATTTTGGAAATCCTGTAATGTCTCCAATATTTGGGAGGAAGCAGGATGGGAGGAGCAATCATGCAAAATCTCAGAAAATTGAACACGTGTAGCTTGTCAAGGTGCACAGTAATAGTCTTTCCCTCTGGTGCAGTTCCTGGGAAGTTCTGTAAGTAGTAGCTTTTCTGTTTGCTTACCTGAAGGATTGCAGGTGTGATGTGTTTTTTACATCTGATGTAGTCAGAAATATTTCAACATTTCCAAGGCTACACTTGAAGCATAATCTGATCTTAGATATGATTTCATAATCATGTATTACCAGTGGCAAGGGACTTGATGCTGCATTAAAGAGGTGATACTTAGACTTCTGAATACTGATTTAATCTACTGTGGGAATCCCAATGATGATGTAATATTTTTCACCAAGCTAAGGCTGCTTTCTGAATGTATTTGTTACCTAAGTAATGCATAGGGTTAAAAATAAACGGGAACTGCCTTTAGACTATGCTTCCAGGCATATGTACAGAAGACAACAGAAGACAACAGAAGACATTTTCTGTCATGCTCCTTCATTTCCACCTAGGATTCAGAGCAAGCAGAAGAGTCCATCATGACATCAAGCTGTCTCTCCACTGAGTCTCAATTTAAACTGGGTTTGCATGAGAAACCTTTTACACAGCTTCCTTTTCTGACATCTCCTTTATCAAGGCTATCTTAAAAATGTGAAAAAACTGAAGCTGTCTGCAGAGCATCATTGACTTTAATGGGAAATGTGGCAATTTGCACAAGGTGAGGAAAGAGTACTTAGCTTATTAAGGTGGACAAATGAGCTCACTTTCTCTTTTCCTGTGTGTAAAAGTTGAAAGGAACTAAATATCTAATTTTTCCATTTATGTACTGCTCCTTAAAGCCTCATTTTCTGCTCTCTGCTCATGCTTCCAAAGTGCTTCCTTATGACCTTGCTTATCTGTGCCTTGATGACTGCAGACTTTCCAGAGCTGTTTTACTTTCTGTGGCCCTACGTGATATAGCAGCTGAGATTTTCTTCTTCACTTCTTTCTCTGTGCTCTCCTGTACTTACTCTGCTGTGAAAAGGGCCTTGAAGAAAGGGTCTATCTCAATCTGCTCCTAAAGCCTCTGCATAGGGCTGAAAAAAAATAAAAGACACACGTGGAAAAGAGAACTAGATGGAGTAATTGGTCTACAACAGGAGCACTGACACTAATGATGCAAAACTGAAAGGACTTCCTGCACGTGCCAGAATTACTTTCATATCCCAGGGAAGATCTACAAAGCAGGTCAGGACACTTGAGGGTAATCAAGCACTGTTAGCTAGTGGATTGTTTGTACAACTTTGTAACTCTGCACTGTATTATTATTGCCTATTCATGTTCATATAATCTCTGTCTAGAGACAAACACTTCAGAAAGGAACCTATAAATAAATGCCTGTAACCCAAAGTGGTACAAGATGGAAGAAAGCTGGGACTGACGCAAGCCTGACCGTCACTATGGGGATGCCTTTCCAGGTGGAGAGGTGTCTCAGTTCTGGCACAGTACAATTTGGACACATGGCCTCTCTGACCCAAATTCATGTGCAAGAGCCTTCTCCATGATGTCACCGTGCTCAGTCTCGTAGCAGAGGTGCATGGTGCACAACAAAATATGCTCAATGTGGAAGAATTGATGCTTTGAAAAATTTTATAATAAAAAGACATATCTGGGAGCAATAAAAGTTCTCTAGAAGCAGGATAGAGGCTGCTCTTCTCGGCTGGCAAACTGCACAGCTGAGATGTATTGGCAGGATGAAAGTGAAGGTGTTTGTCTTACATGAATCTGCAACCTCAGAGCCATGAGAGAACAAAATGTCAGTAAGAAGAGCAGCTCCTCATGGAGATGAAAAGCTTGTATGAGAAAAAAAAAAAGATAGAAATACAGGTAACGAAGAGAAAGGCACGTGAAGGTTTGAAAATACACAGAAGGATTTTTGCTGCACGCAGGAAAGGAAAGGCGCTGAGTGATATGTATAATACTTAATGGCTCAAATCTCATCCAGCTTCAAAACACGAAACTTCTACTTCCCACTCTTACTGCAGCCAGCCAGGTGTGGGTGGCTGAGCCCTGTCCAGAAGCCAGTCCTCCAAAGTGAAAAGTCAGGTGTGTATGCTGGACAGTATTTAAGTCTTTCACTTGCATTTGCACTGAAGCCCTGTCTCAAAGTGGTGCTCATGAGCCATTGTATTAAGCCAGAGGATAAGGCAAGAGAAACTCCTGATTTTTTCAACATCTGTGCTACCTGGCAGAGCATGCCAGTGTGCTTGTACCCGGCTACTGAGTATGAGTGCCAAACTCACTTAAAAATGCCCATGCTGCAGGGACAGGTACAACCAGAGGCCATACAGCCAGGCATGCAGTGGTAGTGGGATTTTGGCATCAGCAGCTATATGGCTAAGCCTAAAGGCAGGAGAAAAACTCCACCAAATAGAGTTAGTGGAAGACCCAGACTGCAGTGTGCTACTGGAGAACTCCTCTTTCTTTCTGGATGTCTTGTGTGGGTATTAAGCTGCAAAAAAGTAATTGATGTCAACTTTAACATCTACTCTTCAGAGACCTCTTTGCTGTTTTCTCACATCTCTGATCCTCAAACCCCGGGATTCAGCAGAAGCGTGTTTTTTTTGCAGGAAGAATAGGGAGAGTTTACTCTAGAGTCTGCTTAGTGCCAGTAGTTCGCCACGTTTTCATCTCCCATAAGCCACATGCATTGTTCCCAATATCTTTTCTACTTCTGATTCCCCCTTCCTTTGTCTATGCTTTCTGCGTGTTATCTGAGGATGTGTTTTCCACTGCCAATATCTCTTTTAAAAGAATTTTCGCCCACAGGAAAACAAAGTAATGCTGCAACTTGCTGCAGTATTACTGTCTTACTTTTTTTTAGTCTTGTAGTTTAACAAAAGAAATGCACATAGAAAAGCAAGATCTGATCTTTCTCTGGAAAAATCTGAAATTATAATTAAGTAGGGACACTTGCACCTTTGTCCTGTACCTGGTTCTCATGAAAATAATGGAAATTAATTCTCCTAATCAAAAGAATGTCTTCTGTGAAAAAAATAACTGCAGTACCAATGAAATTGGGGTGAAAAACTTCCAAATATACTGTACACATTTGTGACACACTTTGTGTGGTTGATTTTGGGCGCTTTTATATTTTAAATATGTCTAAAGAAAATTGTAAATGTAAAATTTTCCGCGATGCTGGAACATTCCTCCTCATGTAGTTTGGAGGTATGATTTGTCATCTTTCTTTAGTGGAAGAAGCAAAAGGTTGCACATAACCAGTAGCAAGTTGTTGATTGAACCTAATTTTGGACCTGATCAATCTGCAAATTTTGCAGTTGCTAGGAATAGCAATCTGGCAGCAGTATCCTTTATTTTGATGTCTTAAAAAAAAAACTGTGCTGCAGAAATAGTTTAGGAAGCTCAATCACAGCTGCACAAGAGTTTATAGACCATTTTCAGAATGTGAAGAAGCAACTTAACTTGAACCTCAGAGTAATGTAGCAGTCAGTTTATGTTTGGAACCAGTTCCTAAAATAAATCCCTATTTTCATGACTAAATGAAAGCACAGCCTTACTGAGTTCCAGCTAGAAAGTATGTGCTGATGACAGGCTCAAGTTTACTGCTGAGCATTGGCTGACTCCACTGTAAGCTTCAGGGGGATGGTCGTCTTAAATGATGCAGCAACCTGTGGTGATGCTTAAAGAAAACGGTTGTAGTTAATTTTTTAATATCTTAGGGACAACTGCTTAATATTTTGAGCATCACAAAGTTCTAGTGACTGCAAAAGAAGGAAAGAGCTCATTCTATACCTGGGGCTTAGCTTCTCACTCTTTGAAGCCCCTTATAGCTAGCATGGTTGAAGAAACATGTTGTCCAGGCAAGCTCATTGTTGTTCTGTTCACATGGTTTGATAAGCTGTCTTTCACAAGAATATGGTGACTGGGATGTGCTCTGTATGCTAAAGATGTGATTTCAACAGTCTTTTGAAGCTGGCAGTTACATTAGCCCTAAAACCAGGAAGCAGGTGAGTAGCTGCTGCAAGAAATGCCTCGTGCCTTCACATTCCCTGCAGGAGATCAGCTCTGGTGTCAAGAAGCAAAGACAAGTATTGAGCATGCAGCTTGGATTCTGAATGCAGAAAGCCATCGTGAAGGAGAGCAGTCTGGACAGCCTTTGCTCCTGTGTGTCACCCCACTGTTTTCACAAATTGCTTATGGAAGTAGTAGCTCTCTTCCCCTTGGTAGTATATTATGGATCAAAGTGTATTAATATTTCTGAGATTCTAAACATTAGGTTCACATACATTGACTTCCAGGGGAGCTGGAAGAACAGAGTCATTAATACATTCTTGGACATTTCAGTGAGGCAGCCCTTTCCACAAAACTGTCCAATTTAATCAATAATATCTAATGATTTTGAGTGACTGCACTTTACAATGCACTTGCAATATCCACATTTTCAGTTTTAGGGGCTGCTTTCCATCAGCTTCTCAGTTTGCTTATTTATATCTGGTTAGGATGTTTCATTTGGTTTTTTTTTTAATCAAGGATCACTGGTGACAGAAGCAATCAGAGTCATAATTAAATTAAGTGTAAAATAGTAGTGTAGAACCATCATTCAGCATTCTTGCCCAAAAGAGATTGTCTGAGAGTATGCTGAAAGCAATTCAAGTGGATTTGGAGCAATTGCATCAATGTGAACAGGAGGAAGTCAGAATCAGCAATTTACTGTAAGATAACGTTTCTTTCTAAGACTGTACAATAGCCACAAAGGAAATTTCAACTTTGTTTTTCTCTTTGGAAAAGTAAAGCCTGTTTTTTAATCACAATTTCAGTATAAAAAATTTATTATTTGACAAATATGAGAATTTTTGTATGAAAGACAATTTTCAGTACTGAAGGTAAAGTTTCACTGAACTGGAGAAGGTGGGATTTTCTCCCAAGCTTAAGGCCTTTTTGTAGCCTTACTGCTTTCCTCGAAATAGACCTGCATTTTTTAATGATGGTAATACCTCAGTTGTAGCATCTTTTCTGTATGATGAGACTTCCTAGTACTCAGGTAAAGGCTCAGAAGAGAAGAAATCATTACTGATAAGTCCTAATCCATCAATCAGGAAACTGTCATTTAATAAACTCTGTGGTTATTACCTCATTAATATTGTCCTTTGTGAGCTGTGTGGATATTTTGAAGGAATGGAAGATATTTCTTCTGCAGACTAGCAATGTGGTAAACCATGACTGTGTATTAATTTAAATATCTATTAGTGTGGCTGACTCTGATGCTTGCAACACAGCAGCAAAGATTTCACATTTTTAATTTTCATATAAAATTAATCTTGTAAGTGTTCTCTTTTTTTTTTTTCCTTTAAGAAGGTTGTTACAGCTCCATTTTAAACCATAGCAATTTTATATTTTAGTTACTTCATGTTGATCTCTTGTGTCTAAACGTACTAATTCTTATTCCTGTCAGGTATAAATTTATCTCTTCATGGGGCTGAAAAGCGTGTGCAAGTCTGTCAGAGGAGAACTGCACCAAGCTACCCAGTGTCACAGCATCCACCTGTGGATGGGCATCCTTCGATCCCACAAGCCAGAGCGTCAATAAAAATGGAAGCCTCATCTTCTGGATCTACAATTTCATCAGTCACTGGTGGAAAAACAAAAACTCATCAGCCAGGTAACAGATTTGCCTTGATACCTTTTCCAGTCCCATTTCATGTGTGATGTGCCATGACGTGGCGAAGCTGGTGTTCATAGCATGAGATGATGCTTGCGTGGTGATCAATCTATTGATTGCCAGAATTACTGATTGATGTTCTGTTTACATTTGGTATGTTTTTGTCGATTATAGATTATAGGGAGTAACAGCGGTTGGGAAAGCTAAAAGTGGGAAATAAAAATGTAAGTTTAATCATAAAAAACCCCTACAACATATAGTGGTATCCAAAATATTAATACAGAGAGAGATTTGGGCTATTGTTTTTTAATACTGCTTTCCTTATATATATTTAATTTTGATAAGCCCTGAGCTAATGATGGTGCTCCAGAGGCTACAGGCATCCCCCATGGAATTCAGTAATTGACACTAGCATTGGTTTTGAACAAAGACACAATCCAGGGTGTAGATCAAACTCTTGCTATAATGCAAAAAAACCCCCGTGGATCTGAAGATCTTACAACCCAGGTTAACTGGTTAGCTAAATGAAACTTTTAGAAAGAAAGTCAAAATCTCCTGGGAACCATCAAATTCTAATTGCCATAATGAGTTCATTCCCTGTTATGATAATTGCCAGAGCTATTTTAGAAATATCTTTTCTTATAGCAGGGGAGTGCATTTGTGCTGGCCATGCTCGGTCATTCTTCACAGTGAAAAATTAAACTCCAAATTTCTATCATGAGCAGACCAAATTCAAGCTGCCCATGAAGACTGTTTTGTAGCATCTGTATTGGAGGGTCTCAATAATCTTCCAGTGTTGCTGCCCATGAAAGGGCATGATATATCCTGTATGCAGCTACTTGGGTGCTGGGAGGAAGAGTCTATTTCTGTGAGAGTTCTACCTGCAAACTCTTATTGTACCCCTCTTACCTTGCAGATCTATTAAATGGCTTAATTTTTGCAGAAGTTTAAATTTTACATTATCTATTGTGAGTTGCTATGCAGGTTGTGAGTTGCTGTGAGTTGCTATGAGTTGCTGCCATGAGTTTCTAACACCCATAGTATTTAGTCACCATAATCTTTGTCAACACAGATTAAAGAATTTACAGTGACTCATAAACATATGCTTTGTTTACTTCAGTTCTTCTGTTCACTTGTTTGTCCTGTGTTTTCAGCTTCTGTCTTTTTCTTTGAAGTACAGAAATTACTACTACAGAAATGTTGTTGTTGCTAAAGATATATCATGATGTCTGCAGCGTGCTAAGAGATTGACAAAAAAGCCCTGCATCACAGTTTTTAAAAAAAGTATCTTAAATATGCACAGTAACAGCATTCACTTTGAGATGTTACATATTCTACATCTGTGTGTTGATAAGTATGGCCTGTGTTTTAAAATTAAATGATGTACAAGCAGCATATGCTGGGTTCTGATTGAGAAAAAGATCCCTTTTTAGGTAGATCCCAGAGGTTTCCTAAAATCAAACTCATTAATAACCGTTTGGATGATGATTCTCTGAGGAACTAGCTTTCAGTGTATGAGATTAGTTTATCTGTTGTATTCTTTTGCTCTTTGGACAATAACAGCATCTATGACCTACAAGGAATGTTTTTTGTACATTCTTCTCTTCACTAGCTTCCTGTGCCTTTTTTCATCTGATGTGAAATACCATTTCTATGATTTGTGTCTGATTTTTTAATTCTATATAAGACCACTACATTTGTGTCTGTATCCAGGTTAAACTGCAACCATTTGAGCTGCATGCAAGTAGATCTAAGAAAGATTACGGTCAGCAGCAACAGCAATGAATAACACTCCTAAGAGGAAATTCAAATTTAAACTGAGAATCATATGCTCTTCACTCAAACTGCCACAAATTAACAGCTGTAGCTTCATAATTAGCTGAAGACACTAGTTGTCCAGTGGCAGTACCTTATGTAAGATACCATAAGCAGCTTGATATTTTAGAAAGAAGATGTTATTATGTATATTAATTTCTCAGGTACCAAATCTTACACCACTGTTTTCTAAGCTATTGCCCTGCTACTGCATGCAGTAAGTTTTTAGGTTTTTGTACCATCTAATTTTAAATAGTTCATACAATTTGGGTTTTTTTCTTCTATTGGACTGCTATTATCACAATCAAGTAGCTCTCACTGTTGGAGTAGTATATGTTATACTCACTCTGAAATTTCATTTGTCCAGTTAGCAAATACTCCAAACATGAAGGCAGTCTAGCAAAATAGAAGGTATTTTTAGGACTTAAAATGGCATTTCAATTCTTACCAGTCAGAGAGACTAGGATCATGGAAAGAAAAGATCCTTGATAAAGTGTGGGTTGAGAGTATTTTTTCTCCTTTGATAGCACACTACTTCTGTTTTCTTCTGAAGCACTCTTTTCCCTTTGCACCATTTCTTCTTTCAAAAATGACACCTTGATTATCTATCGCAAATTCTATTTATTTGACAGCAGTTTCCTTTAAATGAAGTTCATAGGTGGCTATATGCTAAGAACGAGAAACGATAGATACTGTTCATTGTTCCAGCATTCCTTTCCAGTTACTTCCCTACCAGTTTTATTTGTAGCTAGTAAGCAGCCTGAGGCTCATGACTTCTATTATTAGTCTGGGTGTTAGAGTGGCTAGGGAGCAGTGGGTTGTCTGTAGTCTACCTTATTTAAAAATAAACTTGTTTTGTGCAAGCTTGCAAAGAGGTACTGCTCAGCCATGAGCAGAACCACAACTTCGGAGCTTGGATTTTATGCAGATACAAAGGTATCAAGTAACTGAAACAAAACATAGAGGAAAATGGAGAAACAAGTGGAAGAAAAAGGTTATTTGCAGGGAAAGGAAGACTCCTGACACCTTTGCAGGTGCACCCATATGAGGGAACTTTCTCTTAGAAAGAAGGAAAGCAAAGATGAGTAAAGCAATCAGATATTTAGATGCAATTACATTGAGGCAAGTATGTATTCCTTCCAAAGCCATTGGGGCAGACCATTGGCTGCCTCGAACTGGTACAACGCTCCTGAAGACAGTATAGAATGGATGTATCTGTGTTGCACACAGAAGACTCATTTTGAAAGCAATGCTATCATCATTTAGGCTGTCTGTAAGAGCAGCAGAACCAAGTACGGAACAAGCCTAGAGGAGGTTAAACTGTCATCCCAATCTACTCCATCAATGTCAGGGTTAGGCAAATCTGGGGACAAAAAAAGCTTTGCCTCACTTCTGGCAGTGTTGAACCTTTACTGTGCAAAAGGCAGTAGTTTAGTTTCGAAGCTTCTGTCTGCTCTTTCCATTGTTAATCTATTCCAAATCAGGACAATGTTACATTGCTTCTTTCTCTTAGTGACAAATTCCCATATTTTCAGATTCTGCAGAACTTGTCAAACCTCATTTTTCTAGAAGACACTAAATTTGCTGGCTATGCAAAAAATGTCTAATTTAATATGTCTAAGCAGCAGTAAAGCGAATTCTTTTATTGTGTGAAACTCTGGAATCTTCTTAGTTATTCTCTACTTGCAACATTTCCTAACACTTGTCACCCATTTTGTAATAACAAGAATACAGAGGTTCCCTACCAAGATTTTCTCTCTCTATGCTTCTGGTAAAACCTTAATGTATTTTGAGGTTTATATGTATTAATGTATATTCAATAGATTGTAATTTATGTCACTTATACAAATTAGTACCGCAGGCAATGTACACAGCCAGAAGGAAGGATTGTCTTTGAAATAATTTATTTCCAAAATCTAGTTAACATGTAAAAATTCTTCACTCCAGGAAACACATAAAAATATTCTAGAAAATTCTGCTTTCAAGAAGAAGGGTTATCAGGGGTCATCAAAAAGATCCCTTTCAAAGCCAAAGAACTGTACATTTTGGAAAGGACATTCCTTGCTACCTGAAGTTATATAGTCATATCCAAGATACTTAAAAGAACTTTATGTGCTGAAAGGACTGATTTCTGACATTATGGTGAAAGTCTACTGGGATCATTGGAATTCACTGAGAAACTCTTCTTGCACTCTCTTTTCTTTTGTGACAAGTAGTATTTGATGGATTACAAGTTTAAAAGAAGGTATGTTTGCCTTGACAGATTTTTCTTTACATTTGGGTCCTCTTTTTTTAGCTGCTTATCAAACTGTAGCATTTTTATTGATGACTGTACTTACTGAGCTTGTAAATAAGAAAGAAGAACTAGGGGCCTTAGCCAACAGGAAAACTGACTTGGGAGGAAAGTAAAAAGGCATGGTTCTTGAAACTGGCAACCAAAATTAAAGGGAAAAAGAAAATATGTGTTCAATAAGCTTAGTCACAAATTAATGAACTTTGAATTATCAAGAAATCTCAGACTGAATCCTTCAACAATGATAATTTACTTTGCAGAATATATCCTTTTCTCATCGCAAAATGTGTGTATGCTTCTCAGCATTCACTTTTGATTGTAAATGGTCTTTAGAAGATCTGTGTTAGTTAGATGTGACTTGCTGGTTAAATTGCGTTTTCTTTTCTTTGCTGACTGGCAGGACGTGTGGCATGCATCTCTCTCAGATTAAAAGAATAAAACCCTGCAAATAATTCTTCCAGAAAGCTCTGTCGTGCAAATATTTCTTGGCAGCAAATGCATGCATGGCATTGGAATGGCTGATGTAAATTCATCTGGAAATTTGAATTCACATTGACAGTAATGCTGATATCTTACTTGTCTAACATTATTAGGGGAACAATCTTTTTCAATATGCTTTCTGCTGGGTGTATATAGAACTTTCTCTCATGTGGAATGAAGCATAGAAGATGCAAGCAGATTTCAAAAAAGTTTAGTATTCCCCTGATTAAACTAATTTTCATATTAAAACCCCCACATGTTTACAAGAATCATTCCTATGCAGAAGGGACATTAATGTCAAAGAAACCAGCCTGCATATTTAACTTTTTTCTTTATCTACAGCCTGTGTTCAAAGCAACGTAAGTTCGATGCACCAAACAAAATTTCTCCCATGTTGGTCCTTGAAGTGTGATCTGTAAATCCCCCCTGCCACACACAGACTGTTCATTCTCCTGACTGTTGGTGCTCTGCAGCCTCTGCAAAGCTCCTGATGAGAAGAATGATTTGCTGCAATTAACATAAGAACCTTTTATCACTGGCCTGAGTGACAGGACACCACATGGTGATTATGCAGTGCTTTGAAATTAAGAGCTGAACTAGCTAGCAGATGATGCAGGGCTTGAAATCTTCTGTCACTTTGCTTAGTCATTCAGCCTATTTCATTCAGTCCTTTACTTCTCTATGACAAAAGTAACTTCTTTGAAAATTCCTGATCCTAAGGTATCAAGTCTCCTGGAATGTTCATTCTAGCACTGTGGAGAACACTTTTGCAACAGCATGTTAACAACAACAACAACAAAAAAGCGCTAGCATATAAAGTGCTGGTTTTCAATGCTGTCTGTCTTGTTTAATTTAAATGCATTTGATGTAGGCAGAAATTGCATCCCTCTGTATCAATTTGTGCTGTATGTGACTCACACGAGTACTGAACCTAGTGACAGGGACCTGTGCATACCCTCAATAAGGGGCTTCAAAAACAACATTCATAATTTTAAGTGGTGATTTCAAGGGTGTTTTGCTTCTCTGGGGTCTATGTGCTTTTAAAATTAACTCTTTTCAAAGAGTTTTCTTTTCCTTCCTGCTTTGATCAGTCTCATGTTTGCTGTTATAAAACAATCTTTCATTCAGTTTTGCAATCAATTATGCATGGTTACTTTAAAATCAGTACAGTTCACCCTCAGATTTCAGCTCTCCTGGCTGTTGTTAGTTTACAATATGTAGTCACCTCACAGAGACTGCCAAATGCCACTCTCTGTGGATGTTCCTGATTGTTCTACCATCAGAGAGTTTGCTTTTTAGGGGAAAAAACAGGAAAAGGCTCAGGACCAAACTCATTGATCCCAGGGCAAGGTTATAATGTCCAGAGACTAGTGTAACATAACTGTCTTAAAAAACTTGACCATTCTATTCTGAAGAAAACAGACAATATATAAAGTTTTGCAATGCTTCTGAGAAAGTCATGATCCATTTAATCTAAAAAGTAACTTATAATTCAATGAACAGTGAGAGAGACTTTGAATAATCAGTCATTATATTCCTGTAATGCTTGACTGAGAAAATGGGGCTTTTTCTTAGCTCTATAGTTCTTGCTTAGAGGGGTTTAGTATTATGTAAGAATCTATTTCTAATGTTAAATATGTTACATATATTCCAAAGAAAGATTCTTGCAGGAAGACTGTCAAAAGATGGAACAAACTAGCTTCTACTTTGTCAGAGAGGCTTTTAAAGTCAGAAAAGGGATTTGACTAAAATAGGACTGTATAGTGTTACTAATTTCCACAAAAGGTTTGTATCAGTCCAAAAGATAGCAAGACCTCTTTCCTAACACCAAGCCTGCTGGTTCCTTCTGATATCTCAAAATTAAGCCAGACCTTCCTTTATAATTAAAAAACAAAAACAAAATACCCCCACCAAAAACACAAACAAACAAACTAAAACAAAAGCAACCCAAACCCAACCAACCAACCAAAAACTCAACCTAAACCAAAACAAATCAGCAGGAGGGGCTTATTCTTTGAGTGAGTAGATATACTGCAGGTAAGAGCTTCTAGGGTTCTAATGGACCCACTAGAAATTCCAACCAATGTACTATGGTGCCAAAAAAACCCAAAGTCCCTAAAAGAGTTGCATAAAACTCAACATCACAGCCTAGTCCAGGCATAAGGGCAAGAGCAAAGCAAAAAGGTGATATCATTTTTAATCTGTCCTTTGTTTTTGAGAACTTTGGGTCATGCAGACCACTGACTCTTCCTGTGCCATGTGTGGGTGGATGTCTCAGGAAAGCAGATGTGTCCCGTGCATGCTGAGATCTTCACAGAGGCACAATATTTGCTTCTACCATTCTTAGGAGTGCATTCTTAGGAGGTTGAACATAGAACTCCCCCCTTCTCTACAGTTAACTGGTACAAACTGTATGTTTGATGCCAGCCAGGGTTTAATGGAGGAGAGAGTGGACACCATATGCCATCAAAATACCTTAGTCTGTGATAAATCAGTAATATTAGGTGTTCAGAAATCTGCCCTTCCCTACTGATGCTTCTGGAAGATAAGAAAAGAGTTTGTACTAACATAATTAAACATATGTCATGTCTTACAGTGTATTGCAATGCAAAGGGAATATATTTTTAAATTTCCTTTCAAAAATAATTCCAGTATTTTCATTACTATACCTTTGACATGGCCATATACATGACCATGCACAGATAGGTATGGAATAGGTGCTTCATGTTAGCCAGAATGATTTGGGGTTTGATTTTTTTTCCCTAACACTCCTAGGGCTTTCTTATTGAAAATGAAGGAACCCTATATTTTTATTGCAATAATTTTCAAATTTAGAAAGACATTTTTGTGCTTTTACACTCAGCTTGGATGCTAATAGGCAGACACATTATTTTATTCATAATCAGTGTGAAGACCATTAAGATAAATGGTGTCTTCTACATAGTGGAAAAAGATGTGTTTAGCTATACCAAATAGCGACAGACTATACATCTTTTTTTTATGGTAATTGATAAACCAATTAAGAATATCAAAAGTTATATGGTAGTTCTTATGGATTTATAGACATTTATGGCAATCTACCAGGTCAAAAGTTTTTCAAAAGTCTGCAAGTATTTCCACAGTGTATCAAATCTTTTCAATCTTGGAAACATATTGTGTATTAATGCTATTATTATGGAGTGCTTTGTCTTAAATCAGAAATCTCCAAAGGCCTCTCAATGTGTGTCATTAACAATTACTTATACTTTTTCCAAAACTGGGGATGTGGTTTGTAACTAGATGGGGCAAATCCTGTGATATACACTGGTAAAAGTAAGTACCTTGTATTGTGAAAAACGGAGGCCTTTAAGGTATTCCCAGTTTGTCACTACACGTACATGTGTAGATGTGGCAGACAGCTGGTCTTACTCTGATGTTACACTGCCTTAAATATACAAATATGTCATTAAGTTCTTAGAAACAGAGAATTAAACACATGAGTTTTCCTGTCCTTATCCCCACTGCCATCTTCAAATGGAACCCAGGACTGGAAACAAGCATCAAAATGAAAGGAAAAGGGAACTCACCACACACACACACCACCTCCTTTGCAGAAATTTGAAATTCTGTTGAAGCTGTAAGGTAGAGGAAGGTTAGTGCTGCTGGTAAGGAGCAAGGATGGAAGGAAAGTTTCTGGGTAACACTCTTTTTCCAGAAAGGAGTCAAGTGCAGGGCTGGTGAACCAAAGTTACAGGTTGCAAACAAAGCCTTTTTCTTTTGTGCAGAGAAGGGACAGCTCAAGGCAGGACATAAGACATGTTTCTGCATCCTTCACTGAGAACACACTTTGCAACAATAATTTTGCAATGTGAAACTCTGCACTATCATACAGCGGCTTAAAGGCAGTAACAAAAAATTAAATACTTTTGATATATTAAAATCTATCTAATATGATCACTGAAGTACAATTGATGTGTACAGTAACACTCTGACATTCACCTTATGCTTCAGGAGAGAAAAATGCCTAGGCAGAAGGAATATAACAATTCTGGTTGGTGAGGAACATAAAAGAACATGATGTAGGATTTCTGTCAGAAAACAGATTCTCTCTGACCAGTGTAGCAAAAGCAGCTCTCTCTGAAATACTTATGATCTGCATCAGCCTTCCACTTAATGAAATAATTATCTCTGAGCCACTGCTTTCAGACCAACTTTATCTTGCTAGAAAGACATGTATATTAATATATATTTGCATACATTCTATGACTCATAGAACAGCTTGGGTTTTTTCTGAAGCAATAATTGAACCAAAATGTTTTTCATCCATTGCAGTGCATTGTCCAATGCATGGGGCAGATCCTGGGGTCTATGTTGTGCATTTTGTTCCACTCCTGTCACAGAAATGAGAAGTGCCAGAACTGAGAGCAGCAATGCTGTGCTGTACACACGCATGCACAGCCCTGACTAACATGTATAGGAAATGCTTAATGTAATTTCAGTTTGAAACTCTGCTTTCAATGCTTTCAATGCAGACGACCTGCAGAGAACTCACAGTGAGAAGCCAATAGAAAATGTACCTGAAGGGGTGATTCTTTATCCCATGTTGACACAGGTTTGCCTAGAGGGAAAAGGGCACCATGCACAGCAGCTTTCTGCTGGTTTTAAAGAAGAGGTTCTGGGAAGAAGGAGCAACTTCTCTGTAGAAATTACATGCAGTACTTAGTGTAGCAAAACAAACTTGCTCATGTTAGAATTATATTTGCTCTTACCAAATATCACCCTGCCTGTGATAGGTGCCTCCATCCACATGGCAAAATCTCTTTCACTACAAGTTGAATATAATATATATTCAATATATATTATATAAATATATACAATATAAACAATAACCTTGTTTAACATCAGTACCATATTAATTATATTGGTACATAAATCTCTTCTCTGATACATTTGATCATTTTAATATTTAGAATTATGTTAAAATTCTGACTTAGAACAAGCCATCTCATTTAGCCTCTACAAATTAATGGTCTTTTTAAGATCTCATTTGTTTTCCTAACCTAATTAATTGGGACCCTTCAAGACAAATAAAGGAAAAAGTATGTTATTTTATGCACAACTTCATGCATCAATGAGTAAATCAGAGGAAGTACCATGAGGTAATTTAAAATATTATTTCAGTTGAACTAGAAAGTTTCAGTAAGCTGAGAAAAATCTCGGACTGATCTTTTAAAAAATAGCATACATTTTTAAAATCTATTATTTACTTCACTTTTGTTTGTGTTTGTTTCTCATACTTCTGTGGAAAGAGAGTCTTTCCCAACCTCTCAGACAATTTTGCTTAGGTTTTACTCAGTGGGACATGTCATTGATAAAGCATAAATCAGCAGCTGCTAAAGCAAGATGTAAATGCTAAAGGCAGGTTAGTGATCCATCACTAGCAACAGTGACATCAGATACTGTCTTTGCATGTAATATTGGAGACCTGTGGTAAGATAAAGAAAATAAATCTCTGGAACATGAATGAGGTCACTGTGGCTTTTTCCAAAGAGCTACTAGTTTAAAACCTCTGACTGACAACAAGCCAGAAATCATTAATTTGGCCAGTCCACAACCCATCACACAGGTGGTGTTACTACATAATAAAATGCAGTAGTCCCCCCTAAAAAGTGGATGCTGACAGAGAGGGGGGAGGATAGAAGCCCAAGTGCCCTAATTCAAGTCTTTATTGACACCATTATGGTCACGGGAGATAAAAGCATTCCTGCAACCCCTTACTTAAAAGCTATGTTGTTGGTAGATATATTTTTTCCCTTGTGTTGGTGAAGGCAAGTTTGTGATTAGCTATGTGTTATATCACAAATGATTGGTAGAAGATTATGCCTGCAATTTTGACTGAAATCAGACTGGGTGCTGTTAATCTGATACTTGTGCAGTGAGGCCAGATACTGCTGTGAACCAGACAAGCATAGAACACTGTCATTTCTTTGGATTGCTGAAAGCTCCCTATACTGCAAGAAGATCAAATACAGGAGAGGAAATTTGAATGCTGCAAAATTGTCTTGACTTCATTGTCTGAAATACAGTCAGGTTTAGGGGGGTCATTTTCTGACCACTTCCTAGGCATTTTGGTTTTTGTTATTTAAAGAGTGACTTTGAAATCGGCTGTGTACATTCTCCAAGAGTTTAATTTTATTAAGAGGTTTGTGGTTAGATAGTCCATCAGATATCAGCGTTTTGGGACCTCCATAACTGACTGCCACTTCCTTTCTCCCTGGCCTAATTAGTTCAGTTCTGCTGGAGACTATTTAAGGATCCTGCTACCTTCACCTGTTCTGAGGAGCAGCGATTCGAATGTAACAAGGATGGAGGGTGTGGGGAAAGAAAAGGTATTTTATATTTGTCAGTCAAATTTTATATTGTCATTAATTTGCTCTAACTAGGGTTGAAATGCAGAACAAAGCTGTTGAAGGTGAGGATGCAAGTATGTAACAGTACGTGGTAGCTGAGTATTTAACAAGAAACTGAAGGATATCCCTTGCAAAGCTGCTTAACTGAATTGCTGTCCATTGATTACTTTTCTGCTTCCTTTTCTTGGGCCTTAGAAATCTCTTTTGGGGCAAATCTTAGCCTCTCATCTAAGAGACCATCTGCAGTTTTCCCTAGGCTGCTACTGTATGAATAATCAGTTGTCTCACTTAAGAAATTCTCTTTGTTCTACATCATTAAATGCTGACTCCTGCTGCTGCAATGACAGATCGCTTTTTAGGAATCTACAAGGGGAGTTGTCTCTGATGTTAACAGTGAATCTTTGCTGTGGAACAAAAGAATATGTTGAAGCAAGCACGAGAAAATTTGAATTTATAATATTTTAACACTGAAAAATAAAAAGGACGAAGCTGGTTGAAGCGTACCCATTTTGAGATCTGTATTTCCCAAAAGTGAAGAAGGGCCTTTAAAATAGTTTTGAGTAATTTTGTACCTAGGAATATAATTTGTAGCTCCCATCAAGGCATTAGTGAGATAGTAATTTGACAAGGAGAAGGGGAAAATACAATGGGCTAGCACAGAATTCAAAATAACGGCAGCTTGCTATAGGCAGAATGTAGATGAAAGGAAAATGCTTCTATCTAAAACATGAGTGATAGCATCTAGCAAAACACA
Source organism: Orthonyx spaldingii (assembly GCA_013397795.1). Classification (NCBI taxonomy): domain Eukaryota; kingdom Metazoa; phylum Chordata; class Aves; order Passeriformes; family Orthonychidae; genus Orthonyx; species Orthonyx spaldingii. The sequence continues at coordinate 516,844 of VZTJ01006239.1, read as the reverse complement.
GTAATCTAAATGACCCAAAGGTTTGTTCTTCCACCTTGGCCTTTTTGTCATGAAGTCCTTTCCCAGATATCTCCCTGACCACTGAAGGTCTCTGCTAACTCTGGGCCTTAGTTACTCAAGAGCACCATCTTTAACAGATGCCATTGTGAAACGTTTTCCTGCTACTCTTTAAAAACCAGAGGTATTCCCAGTCGTTCCCTCTTTTTCTCTGTCTATATCCAAATACCCTGTATCCAGCATCTTAAGCCTGTTTGCCCATTTTCTGTCTACTCTTGATATGCAGCCACCTTTCTCTGCATGGAAAGCTTCTGCTTTCAAAACTTTCTGCTTTCTTTGCTTGTGTTGAAAGAGCACTGAAATGGGCAAGTCTTGTATCTATTTTCATGTGTAAATAGGTTTGAAACTGTGACCCACCAGAACATGTTTTAATTCTGCAGTGCTTTTAAACAGCAACCATTGCATATCAATGTGAATCCATTTGAAATGGACTGCAGTGCTGAGCTTCTTCCTAGACTATGTCATGCCATCAGGTTGGCATATGAGACCTCTGATGCCCTGTGTCTGAAACACGCTGCCCATGCTCTTTTTGTCCTAATGGTTGTTTTCTGTCTTGCAACTTACTTTGTGTGTGTGTTTTATTTTAGTCTGTTTGTTCCTGTGTCACTTGTAGCAACATCTCTTGTTTGTTTTCACATTTGGGAGTTACTTTTGTAGACGGTATGGTGAGGTGATGCTCATGGCACGGCAGCATATGGTCACCTGAACGAGGGACTTGCCAGTGGCAACTCTGCATCATTGCTGATAGAAGAGAATGTTGTTGTTTCATTCTATTTAGCTTTAAATCAGTCCATGTTCTATCTGAAGCTCCTTGGTTTGAAGAAAATTTGGTTCTGCTAAGGGGAAAAAATGGAAATACCTTCATTCAATGTGTATGTTTCCTCACCTGAAGCCCCTTGGCTGGATTTTCTACTGCACTGTCACAAACCCCAACAATCTCTTCAATTTCTTCAGAAGGAAGAGAGGATTTGCAGGTTAACCGGCTGGAAACACAAATATGGATAAAACCAGACATACAGAAGACAGATGTGGACTTTTCAGAAATTCTTAATGCAATACAAGAAAGTAAGTTATTCCTTGGATGCAAAATTGTGTTTATGGTAGAAGATTCAATTGAGATGCATTGAAATTATAACTGAAGGCACATACAAAGTGATGAACTGAATGATAAGTATCTATTATTAAAATCTCTCAGGAAATTCAATGGATTATTGAAGGCTAATAAGAAATCTTTTACTATCAGAGAAGTCATAGTAAGATTTGAATTGCTGTGTGCCAAAGGATTCCAGCAGTATATGTTTTCTATGCAGGCATAATCAGAAATAGTAAGAGTCCTGTTACTTTAATCCATTCTTTGCACTCCTGAATGGCTGTGTGAACTAATAATGTCATAAAAATCCTGCAGTCAGGGATTGAAGACTGGATTTGAAGTTCCAGTTGTTTCAAAGTGTTGAGGTGTATTCACATTTTTGCAGCTGGTAATTTTTGGGAGAAGGCATGAGGCTGTCACAACAAGTGAAGGTCTGCGTGTCTTAGACACTGCATAAAATGATCTCTTTTCATATGTAATGGGCTATGGACTAAGAATTAATTGGTTCACCCTTCTTAAATCCAACTGCAGAATGATCTCAAGGCTTGTGCTAGAAGTAGTGCTATTCTTGTTAATAACAGTGGAAGGCATCCCCCTACCCAAAACTGGTGCAATTCTGAAATCCAAAAGAATCTGGAATTTCAGTGTGAAATTTTCATAACAGTTTGAAAACTGTTACCCAGGCAGAGAATCCAAATGCAAGGCATGGCTTCCTGTCTTCCTTATTTTCCAGTTTAATTGTAAACTGGGTGTTTGCTGTAGCAACTATCTAAAGTGAGAAACAGCATCTTACATTTTAAAGTGATAAAAGATGAATAAGAATGTGTAAAAACCCAGACTCTGCTGGGTTTTTGCCACTTGAATAAGGAACCACACAGTGGTAGAATCAGGTTGTTTAGTGGTGGTATTCATTTTGGGGTGGAAGGAAAATGCTCAGGTTGGTATGATGATGGGGTAATAATTTGAAACTGGATCACCTTATTACTTAAGGTTTAGGATGAATTGTTAACTTACCTATTAACTTACAGGTTTAGGATGAATTCCATGTTTTCTAAATTAAAAAGCTTTTCCTATCAGGAAATTTTAATACAAGGTTTTGTTTTCTCTCTTCTGCACACCAGCACAGCCCAGATATAGGCCTGGGGGCACTTGGGATGCAGACTGGAGAGGCTGAAAAGGTGCTATATAGTCTTTCAGAGGTGAATAGAGAAGATGGCTAAACATGGATAAGCAATTCAAGCTGGGAGCATTTCAAGAATTAACATTTTAATTTATGGATTATTCACAAGCCATTTGAGAAGGATGCAGCTTTTACAGCCTTGGAGATACTTTTCCTTAATCCAGAGCAGACATAGGTGCTCTTGGGCAGTTAATCTCCATGTCCCTTAGCTACAGCTCCTTCAGCAAAGATAAAAGTATTTCTGTGATTGTACAACCCACTTTGCAGAGGGTTGTTGTGTGTCCAGGGGGGGTGTTGTCACCTGCAGTCTGTTGTGAATATCATCTAATTAGGATAAACATGTTTAAATATTCTTTCTAAGGCAGTTGTTCTGAACAGTCAATGTTACTTTTATTTGCAGTTGTTAGAATTGTATGATAATTTAAGAGTCTAATGATGCTTTTAGAAACCAAATAATTTTTCTTGCTAAAATAAGCTTTGGAATATTGATCTTCAGCTAGCATTATCCATAAAGTGAGATTATACTTGATGGCTTGGTGGGACTTTTGCTAATAAAATGACAATTAATGAACAGAAACATTATCTATGAATGTGTTTCCATCTTTTCGTGCAGTAACATAGGTCACATTTTTTAATGAAAGTTCTTTTTAGGCACTTCATTTTCAGCATCCACCTTCAGAGGGTTAAAGGAGTTATCTTGATTTTGACTCCTACCTTTTATCAACCTCTTGATCTGAAGTAGCTTGTGGACCCACTGAGATTGTGCGTGGACTCCTGCTCAAAATGTATTGGCACCCAGTTTTCAGAATATGTAGTTCTACTATATTTGGGATAAAAATGTTTGTATACCCACTTTTTTTTTCTTCTATTCTTCAAGGGATTCTGAATTATCAAGTCATTTTGATTTTCTTTCTGCAAAATGGAACAGGAGGGGGAGAAAAGAGTTTGCATATTTAAGCTGATCTAAAACCAGAGGGGAGAATTCTTAATATCTCCTGTAGCAATGCATATGCTGCTCTGTATTCCTGTTAAATTTCACTGCTCAAAAATACATGACTGTACAGTAGCACCAGTGTGTCTCCCAAATAGCATTTTTATATATAATAAAGCCATTATATATCATTCTGTTAAGGACATTTGTGAGTATATGCACGTCATGGTCTGAAGTGGACAAACAAGATGGAGCCCTGGTTATGCTTTTAGCAAAATTTGGCCATGTAGGTGTTCAGTCAATTGGAGTGGAAGGGCTGAGCTCCCTACAAGTAGCAGAAGAGTTATCTTGGAAATACTGTCACCATTACTAATGTAAAGCAAACAGGTATTGCTATATAAATTATCTATTTGGTTTTGTAGAATAGTATTGTGTTATTTTATTTTTAAGTATATAATGAGACTTGGGGTGGAAAAATTATCTCAGCAAATATTGGGGGCCCATATTTTCTGTAGTGACCAACCAACCTGCCAATTATCTCCATATTTCTAATATAAGCAATTTTCCACTACAGGCGATCTGGACAGGTCCTGGTAGCTAATTTCACTAACCAGCTGAGATTCACTGCTTCCACAACTTCTTCACTGCTGAGATGGATTGTATTGTAAAGTGACCTTAAAATAAGATTTTCTTTTTGGCTCCTCACAAGTCCTCAGGATAATCCAGTAATGCTGTGTTTCAAACCTCCAGACACATTCACTGTCTTATGCACCAAGTTCTGTATCCCAAAGCATCCACTTAAAAACCATATATTTTACAACCCAAAGCATTACCAACACTTCAAGAAGCAGCAATTCTAGTATCTCAGAGGGCTCATCTTTTATACCAAGGCAGTCTTCATGGCAGAACAAAGATATTTTAAATTCCCTCGAGTATAGCGAACAGGCAAAACTTTCATTTTTGTTCCTGTCTGCAACAGATATATGTATCTTGAATAATCTTCAGAAAGCTTCACTATTTAATTATTTTGGTGGGTTTTTCCCGCAGTTGTTTTCAGATTATATTGAAGTGTTAATCACATACAGATTCGCGTGTCAGTGTCATAGAGGCACTGATGGGTTTCAATCCAGCGAAGATCAAGTCACTCGAAATGTTTTCTGTTTCAGTTGTTTTTTCTGTTGGATATTGACTTTAATTCTTCTCATATGAAAACCTATGCCAAACCTGGTCATGGTCTACATCTAAATTATTATCTGGTGTGGTGGAATGTTTCCAGTTTGACTTTCAAAACAGTAGGAACAGTGAAGGATGGGTGGTTAGACTGTGCTGTGTCGTGGCAGTTCTGCTCTCTTTTATAAGCATCTCTAGTATGATTTTTGTGGACTGAAATGGATGAAGGTGGGCAAAAAATCTGTAATATTACTGCTGCATGTGCTACAAATTGGAGTCTGTTTTTTGCCTTTTAAGTCTCCCAAAATCTCTGTGGTTTGCCCCAGGACAAGCTGGATGCAGCCACAGTGGCACTGAGGAGCTGCAGACCCTCATCACATAAAACTAAACAACACCAGAAACTCAGAATGTCTCTTACAAACCATGCTGGTTAGGTTAGCACATTAGCCTAGTATTTAGAGTGGATTAATTTGGACATGAGGACTTCTCTGTTGTTTCTGAAACTTTTAGTCATTTTCCAAGCAAAACTACTGCAATTAAAAATACGTCTTTCCTTAACCTTGTCCCTATTTTATGCATGATAATGAAGATGAAGGATTCTTGAATATTTTGATAGGGTTTTCTTTTTTTATTACGTATGGATGTAATAATAGACTTTAGATACTGTAGAAGACATGCACGAAAAGGAAGGAAAACTTTTTCCTGTGTTCATGATTGACAGGGAAAGAGTAGTATGTTTAAACTGAAATATATGTCTGTGTTAAGGATGGATATTATGGATAAAACTTTCTCCTGCTTGTGAGCATGAAAAATAGGCCACCTGCAGAGACTGGGGAGTTGGTATCATCAGCGATTTTTTAAAAGGATTCTTAAACTGGGCTATGACCCCTGAAGAAGGGAAAGGTGAAAAGGAGGTCACAAAATGCTCATGATGGCTGGGAACAGTTAGTGGCTGTTAATTTCTGGCAGCTATCCAGTCTCTCCACAGTAGGGAAATGGATTTTTACACCTGCAGCCAGTAGTTGGAAATGGAACTAAGTTGCCACCAGCAATTAGAGATTTTTGGCTGTTAATATAGATTCTCACCAACAGGAATTACAATTACTTGTCACTAAGTTAGGGGAGCTGAGGACAAGCAAAAGCAACCTGAGTTAATTGCACAAAAGAAGAATGATTCCAAAAGTCATTCAAGCTTGCAAAAAATGTGAATTAAGATAGAGGTTTAGATTAATTTCTGTCAAGACTATTAGATATTTGGTACCATTCAGTCAGGGGAGGAGGCACAGTAGCTGGGACCTTTGGCAGACCCTTCTAACGGTTATAACTCTACTGTTATAATTCTGGATTTTGCCTATGAGGCATGAGGTTGGAGAGTTGAAGTCCATCTACAGCTGAAGCTTGATCCTCAGCTAAGGTATTTTTCTTCTTCTCACATACATCTCTTCATCATGCTTTTTCACCAGATATGTAGTGCATGGAGTGCAGAGTGAACCTGCCTGCCCTGTTCCTCCCATCTGGCAGCCACTCCAGGCCCTTAATAACTGTACTTTTTATCAGGATTGGTTTACGACAACCTAAATCTGTAGATTTAAGTGATTGCTTCATGCAAGACTGAGGGTTGTGTGGTAGGTGGATCTGAAAGTGTCAGGTTTATATGCATCAAAAGATGTCAATATATGAAAAGAGAAACATCTGCCCAGGATTGTTTACTCAATGCCTTTCAAAAAACAGCATTTATTTAAGGTCTTCTGCCTCTGGCTGCCCCACAGGTCTGTACAAATTAGAACTTCATACTTTGTCTTGTAGCTTAAAATTCTGCCTTCTTATAATAAAACACTTTTAGACACAATTCTAATCCAGAAGGTAGTCATTTAAGCCATTTGCCCCAAAAGAAGCTGAGAAGACAGCTAATGTCTGTTTTATTATGACAGCAGATTGCTTATTTGTCATCAGAGAGGTGTTGTGGTGTCCTAAATCTTTATGTGGTGCACTGGTGAGGAAAGAAGTCCAATGATGCTCATCAGATTTTAAAATGAACATTGTATATACTTATATCAGAACTAAAAAGTGAAATTGTTGATGGGTTATACTTGGTGTCTTCGTTTGGTTCAGTGATGATTTGAATGTATATTTTTATTTTTGTTTTTTAGTAGCTAAGGATGTCAACATTTTTTTTGATGAGTTAGAAGGTGTGAACAGCCCTTCCAAAGATGATGATTCCCTGCTTCACCATGGTAACTTGACCTGTACTTCTGATGATGCCAGCAGGCTGGAAGTTGTGGGAGAGGTAAGCACACACATAATTATTAATACACTATTTATTCATGTCCATTATAAAGATGTAATAAATGTAATCTGACTTAAAATCTCATCCTCTGCCATCAACTTGTGTCTAATCTTTGCCATGAGAACTGATTTTCCATTCTAAGATTATAATGCTGAAATATAAAATATCTCAAATTCAAAAGTTTTGATTTCATGCACCCTCGGTAAAACATCTGTACAAATCTAAGGCTTCACTGCTTCTGAAAATGATGGAAAATTTTTCCCTATATTAATTCTTTAAGGGGAAAGAGTGTGGAGGGGATTTATCATGAAACTCCCATATGAAGCACTGGGTGTCAATTATGAGACACATTCCATCCCAGTGAGGAACAAGTGACCTGATAATGCATAATGGTGATTCAGAGAACATACCAGGGAGGAAACATCCAGAACATTGTTCCTTTTAAAATGTGTCTTAAAGCAGGCAAAACCTCATGCACCCATGATGAAAATTTGGGCCTGAGTTTCTTTTTGTGTCTTCTGTGAAGAAAGGAACAATATGCCCTTTAATTTTGCCTCCCAGTGCCCTGCCACCCGTGGAGGTTACAGTTATTTCCTCAGCAAATGAAGACACCAGGGACTTCTTTCCTCCACCTCAGGAATAGGGCTACATCTAGACTGCTTACCAGACTGGTCTGATGTTACCTGCAGGTTGTGCCTGAGGAATTTTTGGCAGAGGGCTGACTGGCACAGATCAGAACTGGCAGGGACCATGGTGGCAATTAAAAAGAGTGGAAAACCACAGGACATTGCTGAGGGCCCTGCCCTGACCCTCTTTTGTTTACTAGTTTTGATAGAGTTTAGAAGATGCAATTAGAGATTATGTCTTTTTCAGGAGCTAGAGGGTTTTGTGGTACAAGTTCTCTTGTGCAACACTGCTGAGGAGAGAGTCAGAGATTTTCTTTATTCTAGAAATTCAGCCCACAGAGAACTGCACTCCTCGAATGTTTAGATAGATAATTAAAGCAACAAAATTCAGGGCACCCTGAATATATGTTTGACCTTGCTCACAATTTCACCTTCTTTACTCGTAGCTCTTCCCTAGCTTCCCATACAACTTACAAAGGACTCTCTTTGCCTGCTTGAACCATAATAGTTTAATCTGACATAATATTCCCATGTTGCATTTTGGGACCATGTACCATATGGTCTTTAGCAAAAAGGCACAGGTGAAAGGCATGCGATTTTTGTAAGTTAAAGAGGAAAAATTAACAGAAAATTATCAGAAGGACATGCTGCTGTTAATGTAACAATATTGCAAAACAATGCTTCAAAACTTTTTTTCCTCTTAGATGTGTTCTTTGTTGTTTTTTCAAAGGGAAAGGAAAAACTTTTGAGGAATATGAAAAGATTTAATGGGTTTTTTGGTAACCGAGGAAAATAGCAGTGGAACTCAAGTACAGGTATAAGATGAGGGAAAAAAAGATGAAAATTCAAAGTCTTAATGGGACTTCAGGGATGTTGCAGCCCAGCAAAAAAGTTTCAAAGTACTTGGTCCCTGCTAAACTCTAGAAGGAAGAGGTACACTATTTAGATGTTGTGTGGTTTGTATGGATAAATACGGGTAAAGCCCTTTGTCCTAAAGCTCTCCTGGCATGTCCATGTGTACAAGTCATATGCCTATGAATGCTGATGGTTCCCAGTTGAGTACCTGAGACTATAAAAACTACTGCATTCCTTGGAAAACAAGTCCAAATTATACAACACATATTACAAATACAGTCATAAAGACAGAAATGCTAAGTTCTTGTTAGAGGGAAGTTTTCACAGTTCTACTTTCTTTCAGCATTGTTTTTTAGAAGAAGGAATGGAGCTTTGATATATGTGACTATACCACTTTTTCACCAAAAACAGCAGTCAGACCTAGTTCTATATATATTTATTTTATCAGTTTAGGAAAACTGAATGTTGATATCGTAACACAGGTAGGGGAGATGCAATACCTGGAGGAAGGTAGGACAAACTTTTGTCTGAAATAGCACAAGCCTGTTATCTCTGGATGATCCAAAAGTCCTGCAGCTGACACTGCTGAACCAGCCCTGTCTGTCTCTATACCATGTTAGATGCTCAAGAGTTCTTGCAAGTCCAGACTCAGTCTATAAAGTTGCCTTACAGTCTATAACAGAGGGCCAGAGAAAGGGTTCCTTCCCAGAGGCCATGACAGTCTAACAGGGTTTATCAGTCTGGATTGGACATACAATGTTCCTGGAATGAAACGGACCTTCAAGTACAGATAAGGATGTCCAAGCCACCTTTCTGAAAGAAAAATTACAATACAGTAGTTGGAAATGTTTCACAAGTCCAACAGAAAGTAATTGTCCCAGGAAGTCATATTTGTAGTGGAAGAAGTCTGACAAGTCAAATAGCTTGGCTAAGTCTCATAGATGCTCTTTAATATAAGGTTCTGCATTCACTGATGAGTCAGTGTGAGGCAAATCAATTTTCTTCAGAGAAAGAAGAAACATAGGAAGGGGCAAATCTATTTTTCCAGTGGAGTCACTACTGCATGCAGAGGACAAATTCCTTATGGTACTCTGAGGATGAGTCTGAGTTCAGATGAGTCCTATACATTTGAAGTGGATTTTTCAATTGCCCCTACCCACGATTTCTTTGCAGTCCAGAGCAGTGTAGAATTTTAAACCTGGATTCCTTATGGATGTAAATCCAGTTAGTCTTCTGGACCAGACTACAGTGGGCTCAACATGAGCCCTTAAGTCAACATAACATAGACAGCAGATCCTCAGCATAGATTGCTTTGTTCTACAGTCTCTGTCCTATTCACTTTCTAAAGTATGTGTTGACTCTGACTACTGAACAGGAGGCTTGCTGGGAGGGTTAGAAATCACAACAGGACCACCAAGACGACCCACAGCCTCTAAATCTCCTGCTACATTCTTCCTTTATTTAAATAACCTTTAATACCCTTTGGGTTGTTGGGGGTTTTTTTACGTCTTCTTGACAGAGGTTTTTAATGGAAAAAGATAAAATATGCCTCCTGAGCTGTTTTCACATTTAATGTTCTATGAAAAATACTTCTATCTTGATAATATCATTTATCAGCATGATACACAGTATAGATATAAATAGTTTGTTACTGTTTTTTCCTAAGAGATTAAATCTTTTTTCTTGCCTTCTTTTTGGGCTCTAAGAACTGTTCCAGTCTATAAAGTCTACACTAAGTTGTGTCAGGAGTTAGGCACTGGAATGAAAGGATGTTGGAAAAATTCCCTTCTTCCTTTAGTGAACTGGATGTACAAAGGTGACGGGACATTTGGGATGCTTTCACTGGTTTTTTCATTTAATCAAAATGACTGCTGAGAATCAGAAAGAGCTTACACTAAACTCTTTGAATGGGAAAATTGATTTGGCGGATTTTTCCTGTAAAAATATTTTTTCCTATTACAATGTTCACTTTGCAATTTAAATTCAGAAGCAGTTCTCCTATGGAGAAATACTTCTGAAAATTCCCTCCTTCCCCCAGATGTGAAAGGTAAAATATTCTTTTTCCTTCAAAGACTTGATTGTATATTATAGGGCAGGGCTACTTTTGGCAGGAATAGTGGAGCAAGTTTTGGAAAAACTGAGATAAATTAGTTTAACCTTCCCTTCAGCTTAGAGCTGGACTGATCTTGAGATCCCTGAAGGTCCTTGCCCTTTATAATGCTCAGAGGGAGTGCTGTTTGTTCCTATGTAACCTTCACAGTGGACATTTCCTCTATAAAACACTCCAATCTGCAAACTGCCATGCAGTTTCAACTTGTGTGAAAGTGAAAGCTTAAACACTGGGCAGGACTTGTATTATGTAGTAGTGTTAAATTGTGAGGAGGATCTGTAGAGAATTTAATCTCTTGACTTACTGGAAAAAGACCAGTAGTCTGGTCTTCTGTATCTCAGGAGAGTGACCTGTTTGATCTCTTATTAACAGTGAAATCCAGCTGTGTTTTTTTCTGTCAGACCAAACGTTTGAATAGGTTTGTTGGGGGTTTTTTAATAGAAAAGAAACAGTATTTATTGGTTTTATGTGCTGCTACACTGAACACCAGGAATTCTTTCCAAATAAATCCAGCCTCAGCTACTCCTTAAGCAAGAAATATTCTGTGGTTAGTTTAATGAGGTATGGTGAGGTTGGTACAGAACTTTCATGTTGTTGTCTGTGTCCTATGAGGCAAAACAATGAGAATCTCTGTGCCAGATTTTAGAGTTTCTCACTACAGTAAATGTTCGTGACATTGTTTACTCTTTTCATATGTACAAAGACATTCAGCCATATTAAGTTCTTAATTTTAAATTTATGCTTCGGTAACACTTTTCTCTGCTCTATTTTGTAAGTAAAAAGTTCTTCCTAACCTTATGGAGGGCGGTGGGGGAGGAAGGTTCACTTGTGTTTTCTGTTCTCTCCTATTCCATGCCCATATGTCCAAGCATTTGCCTAAGAAGACCTCCTGAGCCCCCTTAGGACCCCCTTAAGTAGGGAAGTCTGTGCTCCTCTCAGATGAAGTAAGAAACACTGTATGTAAAGAGTCTAAAACTTGAACAGCTTGTTCTGATTCCTTATCTTCCCTGTTGAGTATTGCTGAAAACTGATGATTCAAACAGCAATGCAGCAATTACCAAGGCAAATTAACATTACTGAGTTGCTTGACTCTCTCTTTACAGGAAGTACCTGATAAGAACAAAACCAATGGACTGTATTTTAGAGATGGAAAATGTCGGATTGACTACATCCTTGTGTATAGAAAATCTAATCCACAGACGGAGAAGAGGGAAGTATTTGAGAGAAATATCAGAGCAGAAGGACTTCAAATGGAAAAAGAAGTAAGAGATCTTCCTTTAAAAAACTTTCACTTTGAAGCTGTATAGAATCTGGGGGTACGGTTTGTTTACTCTGAAACTCCTTCACTCTGTTGTAGCAGTAGAAAAATGCTTTTAAGCATGCCTAAATATAGGCCAGAGCAGTGCAAAAGTGTAGCCTAAAGGAAAACCAAACACATGGATTGAAGGGCAAAACAGGTCATTATAGTCATCTTTTTCAACCTTATGCACAAGTAGGCCACAGAATTTCATCCAGTGTGCTGTATAATACAAAAAAACAAGTGCTGGGTCTGAATTCTACTGAGTGCAAGCCATATTTCTGCACCTACATTTTCTTCTAGTTATGTGCTCCACTATTTGCTGAGGCTCCTGGTACTTTCCAGAGACCTAACTAGACTCCCTGCCTTCCTTTACTTGTCAACTTAGGCACAGGGACGTGAGAAGTAATTTAGTAATTTGAAAACAGCTTAAAATCTCTCTTTCTCTCTTAATACGAAGCATTGAAATAATTGGACAATACAAATGAATCATTTACATCTGTTATTTCTGACATAATGTCCCAAATCAGTAAATCTTTTATAGACAAGAGTGTAGAAATGAATGCAAAGTTTCTAAAGTGTATTGGTATGTTTGGTAACAGGAACAAGGACCATAACTCTTTTGCCAAGCCTATGATCTTCCTTAAACTTTGATAATGTGCTTAAGCGGCGCTAAAGTCTCACTTCCATCCAGAAGAGGTATTGCTGAGTATTTACTTTTATTCGTGCCTGAGGGACTCACACTCATGCTAATGTGCATTGTCATGCTGCCACTGATGGAAACAGAATAGCAATTTTCAGGATACAGGCTTTGATCAATTTTGTAGGTGCTACACATTATATCCCTTTCTTTCACTGAATTCTTGGCACATGTGTACATACTCTGCCTGCATACTTGAAATGCACACTTCTTTGGAGAACACGGAGGAGGAAAAAAGGGAAGCCTTTACAGAAAAATGAAAATGTTTCTTTGCTTTAAATGCTTTTGATTGAACACGGGTACTGGTGTGTGTAAGTGTACTAAGAGCATTTTGCTGGTTACACTAAACAGTTACCTTAACCTATTCCTTCAAATAACCCGGACGTCATCATCTTCAGTGCTGCAGTAGTTGATAGATGTTTTCAATGCCAAAGATTATTCATTATTACATTTCCTGTATATGTGCTACTGTCTGTAGGAGTTGTAACCCAAAATCCAAGAACATGAGAGTCTTGCCACAGCTATTCAGCTTCACATCCTAGAATTCTGCTCTGCTTCCACCAGCAGAGATGCTGACAAAGTCTCTGAAATTTGGGTGGTATAGAAAATGAATGGGGAATGAATCCTCCCTATTAATACATATGTCCAATGGTTTCAAATAAATTTTTTCCTGCTTTGTGGGTTTTGCAGATTTATTACTGTGCTAAGGTCAGCAGTGAAAGCTATGAAATCACTTTATATTCTAAGTATTATGAAACTTATTGCAGCATTCTGCACTGAAAACTTTTTCAAATTGATGATTTAAGTGCTTACTATAGAGGGGTTTTTTTGGCTTTCAAGACCATTTATTTGGACTTTGCTGCCCAGGCTGCATGAATGATCTGCCAATTTGATTATTCATTTCAGTTTCTATTTTGCTAGTGCCATGCAGTTTTATTTCCTACTAATCTCATTTGCCCTTGGTATGACTTCTTGCCAGCATCAGTAATTGTACATTTTCTAAACTCAGAATGATCAAAATGAGGTTGTGCTACATGACTTGGGCTAATGTTTTTAAAATCTAGGATAGCAACCTTTTTTAACATATGACTCTGACCTAAAATTAAACCGTAGCATGTATATTTTATGATCACGTTAGTTCTAAATTTAATTATAATCCTGAAGGTAATATGTACATTCTTAGTATACTCCCTCCCCCATCTCCAGAGATTAAGAACAGTGCTGCATAACCCTTAGCTTTAAACTAACCAGTGTAATCAGCTAGTGTCTAGATTATTTCTTATTATTTTTGCTTCTCCTTTGTTTGAGACTACACATCATTCTGAGCATTAATTCTGGAAAATTTTAACTGCAGGGGTTTTTTTTAAGTTGTTCACATGCAATATACTGCTTCCACTGGAAAAAGTTTGCTCCCAGATGAAACGAGAAAATTGTCTGTGGCTTTGGCCACAGAGCATATCCAGAGGCAATAGGTAGTAACTGTTGGACTGAATGAAACTTTTTACCTTCCATGAATTTTGTGTGGTTGTTGGTTCATTCTCCTTTGACTACCAGCTGTTCATATGTTGACATTCATTTGTGTTAGTCCTTTTAATGTAAAATCATTGGCAGAGAGGAAAACTTACAGAGCTATCCACCCTGCAATTTCAAACCCGTATTCCTCACTGCAGGGAGGGAGGAGTGCACTGCAGTGGCTCGCTGACAAGTACAGCACAGTGAAATTCCCAGGAAGGAGTGAATGCAGGGAGTGAAGTGTTCACTTAGCAGCATGAAATGAGAAAGTGAATCTGAAATGAATTTACAAGAACTGAGATAACTTCTGGCACAATGTCAAGATCATGTAGCTGAGAAAGATCTGAAAGGTTTGGTGCTCATTATATACAGTAGTAAACAATGAGGGGATCCCAGACTAAGGAACAGGTCATTAAAATAATGAAGATTTAAAAAAAAAAAATTAATTAATAGAGGAGAAAAAATAGTGAAAAACATTTTTAAAGAGTGAAAAAATTAAAAATAGTACAAATAAAATTAACTAGTGAAGATTTTAAATTGAAAACAAAGCTCTAAGAGTGAATGCTAATTGAGTGGGTACAGCACAAGTCATTTTCTGATGCTTCTCCCCGCTTTTCCATGTATGTTGGGTCTGAATAGGATGAGTGTGTTGACCCTGTCACAGCCAGACACATCCAGACCACATCCAACACATGTGATCACATGCATAGATGCTCAAATAAGTTAACCAAAAATGTAGGTCACTCCAGGAAAAGGGACTGTATTTTCTTTTCAACCAGGTGTAAAATTTCCTTTGTTGATTTACCCTCTTTTTCAATGTCTCACAAGTGAGATAAGTAGCTATGGGATCCTGGCTTTGGGATTCTTGATAACCCTGCTGTTCTCATTTCTTAATACTCTTTGGAAAAGACTTATGTGTGGGGAAAATGGAGAGGACAGTCTCCAAGTGGAGCGTGTTCTTATGGGAGATGAGGTGCCAATCACATTGCAAGTTTGTAGGCACTGATACCTTCTGTAAATATCACATGAGATTCATCCCTTCCAGAGCTGGTGGGCAAAAGGTTAACAGGCTACTGCTGTCCACATTCTGATAGTATGCTTCATATTTATCTAAATAGAAGAGAAAACCTGAGATTTAGATCAACCCGCTGACGCGCAGAAGAGAATTACTTGTGACCACTTTTATGTGAAGAGAAAATATAGATAGTGTCTGTCATTCCAAATTAAATGTTCATCCCTCTGGCCCAGCAATTTCTGGGAAACCTGTCTTTTCAAGAGAGAATGAAGAGTCAGAATTACCCATGATAATTTTCACAAGAATAAATATTTATAAATTCAACCTCTTGGCTAAAATCTGGAAAAGTACCCTTATCCCGAATTATTCCTGCAGCATAAATTACCATTTACCTGTCCTAAAATGACCAGGCAGAACTAAGTTGCTGTCAAGAGTATCTATGCAGTTCTCCAGCATGGAGCAGCTGTCTTGTACTACTTGTTCACTTTTACTCTTTAAACTGCACTGTAAAGTAATGTAAACGCAGGATAGAGGTAAGAAATTTATACTGTATGAACAAACACAGACCACACTTGCATGTGTAATTTGTGCAAGAGAAAAAGAAGAAAGTCATCTTGCATTTAACTAAAAACAGTGTATCCATAATGAATCTGATGCTGGGTTAGGATCTGATCATGTAGCTCTAGGAACAGACGACATTTAGTTTGAACCTGGCATGATATTTTTGGTTTTTCTACTTCTTGCGACTATACTAAACTAAGTCATACCGAGCAGTTCTACTACTAAATGTACTTGCTACATTATGATTAATGTTTGTGTTCAAAGTTTTTAATTTATCATTTATGAGTTGATTTCATGCAGTTTACTTGAGAAAGCATTTGACAGACTAGTAGAAAGTAATAGAAATGTAGCAAATGGGAACTAACCACATGAGGAGTGAAAATAGTATTCAGGCTTTTTATTTTATATATTTTGTATATTTATGGTAACTAATGTCTCAGTATAGAAGCGATTAACTAGTTTAAACCAATAGCATTCCTTACTGCCGTGGAAAGCAGGCATCCTCACAGCTATTGCATGCAGAGTGTGCTTCAGAAACTAGCTGTAGATATTTTACAAATAACAGCCAATCTATTTGGGCTTCTGCGAGCACATTGATCTTTGCATCTCCCTGATAGAAGAAGATGTTAGTGTAGTGTTGGTCCAGTTTTCGGGAAGAATCCAAGTTGTGTGGATTTTTGTGTTACATGCCTGATTAAAAATTTAAACTTTGCCACCATAAGTGTCAAGCTGTCACAAGAGTACCTCTAATTGCATTCACTCCCTGCCTGAAGCAGCAGCTGACATTTCTGGTGCAACATCTGGAAGCAAGAACGCAGCTGGTGTATACAATAGGGAGTAGAAATATATAATAGGTGTTCTCTGGGGAAAACCCGAAAGGACAAGAAAGAAAAGCACGGTATAAGCTTTCGTTATGTTGTATGAACAAATATCTACCAGTGGGTATACTCTGAGTCTTAACTTATGTTAATATGACCTAGAAGTTCTCTTTTGAAATATTTTTCAGTTGCTAATGCAATATAATTACAGAATACTATTATTTCATGACTTTTCAAGTTTGCAAGCAGATGTAGATAGGTCCATGAAGAGGTAGTAATGTTGTGCAAAGCAGTGTCTTTTAATGTGTCTGTAACTTTGTGCTAATGGGGCAGGACAAAAGGAGCTAGAAACATGTCTTCAGTAAGATACTTATATTTAACAGCAACCTGGAGTCTGGTTTCAATATGATGAATGTTGAGAGAAATTGTAGATGACAGAAAGAGCACACAGAGTATCTCCGTGACTTTTAGCACATCCCTGAGTGTAAAAGGAAAATAGACTTATGACCATGTCAAAGTGAGGTAAAAGTTAGAAACAAAGAATATGAAAAAACTAAGAACTTCAAAGACTGAAACTTCTCAGCACTAACTGTGTTCAGAAAGTGATGATGTGGAAGAGATATTATAATCAACTGCTATTGCTTCTGAACATAATCAAATACTATCATCTTTGTGGAGAAAAAATGACATCTACTCGTTGTTGTTGTTGTTTTTGTTGTTGTTTTTGTTGTTGTTAGTACTGCAGCACCAAAACAGTTATGAGAGAATGATCTGCTTTTTTCTGGCTTGTGCGTCATCACTGCAATTGTTCATGAGATTCCTGTTACATAAACTTTTTTTTCTGATTGTGATTCATGGGTAGAAAAGAATTAAACTGACTTCCAGACCCCAAGTGGCGCTTGCAGATCTGAGTTGGAAAAGGTGTTTTTTAAATGTAGCTTATGTAATTTGGTTCTCTGAGCAGTGCACAACAAAATCTCAGTGTCTTTAGAGTTGACTCCAAGTCTCTTTTTCAGTTATGACTTCAGATTAACCAGTTATTGAAAGAACACTAACTTCTTTGTAGTTTATTGCTCCTATAGATTTTAATTTAATTAACCAGGCATACAGTTTAAAACAGAGTGCTTGGTCTGTGGTCAACTGACTTTTTACAGCTTGCCAGGAGAGTTTGTGTAGTAGCCAGGAGCAAGCTGCTGGTCAGCTGGAAAATCATTTCCTGGCTTCTAGTTTTTGTTTGGTGCTCATATCCTTTCCCTGTCATGTTGAGCTTATTTTGCACATGTCAAAACCACCTATCCACTAGAGAGAAGGGTGATGAGGGAAGGCTTCCACTACTGAAATTATATCAGCTGTCCTCTGAGCTTTTTTATCACAGAGAGAAAGATAGCTATGAGCATGCCTATGTGAGATATGTGCTAGGAAGCACCAGGAAAACTGTGAGAGTGGTGATTATCCCTACTGTGCATGCATGGTAAGTCAAGCAACATGCAGGATGTCACCTATGGCTAACATGTTTTCTTTAGGCCAAACTCGCATTTGGACAAAACGAGGCTTTCTTGGTCTTTGGAGAAGATGAGACCTTGTACTGGGTTTGCATGGCAAGGTTTTGGTGGTGAGTGGGGCTACAGGGATGGCTTCTGTGAGGAGCTGTTAGAATCTTGCCTCACATCCATCAGAGCCAATTTTGCTCCAAGGCAAACCTGCTGTTGGCCAAGACTGAGCCCATCAATGACAGTGGTAGCGCCTCTGTGATAAGGTATTTAAAAAGAGGAAAAGCCTGCTGCAGAACAGCAGCCAAAAGAGAAAGAATACGTAGGCTCCTGGCAGGACCTATGGCCTCCTGGAGAGAAGAGCCCATGCTGGAACAGATTTATTGGTAGGACTTGTGACCCTGTGCAAGAGACCCACACTGGAATAGTCTGTTCCTGATAGACTGCATCCCATGAAAGAGACCCATGCTGGAGAAGTTTGTGAAGAACTGCTGCTTGTAGGAAGGACCCATGCTGGGAAAGTTAGTGGAGGACTGTCTCCTGTGAAAGGGACCCCACACCAGATCAAAGGAAGAGTGTGAGAAGTCCTCCTCCTGAGGAGGAAGGAGTAGCAGAGACAACATGTGATGAATTGACTGCAGCCCCCATCCCCTGTCCCTGCATGCCACTGGGTGGGATGAAGTAGAGAGAAGTCGAAGTTGAGCCTGGAAAGAGGGAAGGGTTGGGGGAAGGTGTTTTAAGATTTGGTTTTATTTCTCATTATCCTATTCTAATTTGATTGATAATAAATTAAACTAATTTCTCCAAGTCAAGTCTTGGAGACTCCATGATGATAACGGGTGAGTGATTTCTCTTCGTCCTTATCTAGACCCATGAGCTTCCTTTTCTATTTTCTCCCCTGTCCTGATGAGAAAGAGAGGGATAGAATGCCTTTAGTGGGCACCTAGCATCCAGCACCATAGGTGTAGTGCAGTGTGGCTCTGCTACTGTAACCAGTATCAAACATTGCATAGCTTTTATAGACTCAGTCTCTCACTTTTCTGATCCTATTACTCAATATGTAAATATCTACAGCTAATGAACTTACAGTACAAATTATGCAGCCTGCAGGCTGTGTATTTTCATGAGCAGCATAATATCTCATTATTAGCAGGTGCAGTTTGTTATTTAATGTTTTAAGCACTGTGTCTGATTGCATCCACAAATCATGGATGAAGACATCAACATGACATAAACTATGCCTGCAAAAAGGGAACCAGACTGAAATGCAAAGCTTACCACAAGCATTACAAATAAAAGTGCTTCCAGCAATTTAATTTAAAACATTGGGCTGTTCATTTCATCCCAATTCAGCCAGAGCAAGTTGAAATCAGACTGGCCTTATTATCTAATGCACATAGCAAAAGGAGTCTCTTTTCAGCAATGGTTTACAGAAAAATGTGTTGATACAAGTAGAGCAATGTCCTTTCCCAGAGAGTATTCTACACAAAAAAAACATAGTCACTAAACAGTGGAGAGGTTTCCAGCTGCCTGGACTTCTGAGGGGAAAAGTTTTAGATTTCAGATACTATGTCCACTGTACAGCACAATGGCAATTTAGAAGAAAAATTTGAGGAGATAAATGAAAGTCTGGATAGATAGGGTCTGAACTCAAATTTCAGAATGCTGTTCTTAAAGATAAGTTTCTTGTTTATCTGAGGGAGCCATTAAATGAATATGTTTCTGAGTTGACAAATTCCAGTCTCTAACAGGGCTCTGTAAAGCTAGTAGACTTAAAAAAATGTTGCTGAAAACTTGATCCACTTTTTAAAAATATATGACTATTTCAAGGAATATGGAGATAATATAGAAAATATGTAGATAACTGAAAAGGAATAAAAAAAGCCCCTGACGTACTTCTTTCAGGAAGGAGTAACATTTCTTGTCAAAAAGTTTACTGTCATCAAGATTCAGAAATCAAAATGTCAAAAATCTTTTGAAGGAAAAGAACAGACAGGAAAAAGATTAAGAAAAAATTATGGTGGTTATATATGAGATGTCCCCTATATGTCAAAAGTCACTTTTCCCTTTACAATAATTGGTCTTAAACTGCAATTATTTTTTAGATGTTGTTTCGCCTGCCAGCAACTTCAGAAATAACCATAAGGCACAAGGCTACAATCATTTAATGCACAGTGAGAGTTTTCATTGCCCAAAGGTGGCACAACTTGTTTGCTGCAACACTCCCTTATTTAATAAGCAAAAATCTAAAGTTGTCTGTAGGGAACAGAAAGACAGAGTATATAGAGTAGGAGTAGGCTTTCTGTTCTCATTTTATGTTTGTGGTTTTGGTGTTGAATTTGTTTTGAGAAGACAGCACTGTATTTACAGCATTATGCATCTAAAACAAGTAGTAATGATTGGTCTCAGGGACATGTACGTCTTCCCCTAAAACATGAGGTGGTGTGGGGTTGCCCCTCTGAAAGGAGTACCAAGAGGAAAGCACGAATTTAGAAGGGACCGTTCCCTTTCTCACTGCTCTTGACACAAGGATTCCAGGTCCTCTCATTGTCTGATTTTCTTTGTTATACAAGGTTAATTCAGTGATGGACCAAGTGGAGCATTGGTGCTCTGTGCCTTAGATTAACTGTATTTCAGTTGTGGCAACAGAACAAATAGAACTAGTCAAATTACATCAGGAATCAACTTTCTTGAAAAAGACCTTTTTAGTTTATGGGTCTCTGGGCTCAAATTAAATGCAGAATTATCCACTGCCTATTGGCATATTTGTTTCTTGCTGCTTGAGTGGTAGTGAAATGATGTTGAAAAGAAAGTTTAATAAAGCCTGACCTGAGGGAAAAATGCTTCCAAGATAGCCACATTGACTGAAACTTCTGTCAGCCAGTTAGTCATGTACCCCTGTTTAAAGTCTTACCTGGTTTACAAAACTCTTCGGTGCACAAATTATCTTTTATTTTCTTAGCTGAAAGCTCTTGAAAGAATCTGTAAAAGTACATTTTAGTCAAAACAGTGTGAAAACCCTTTTGTTTCCACTTGGAGATCTTCATGGTACTCTGCTTACTACTCTTCTTATGTACAGCTTGTTGTTTTTGTTAATAGACTCAAATAGACCTTTCCATTTATAACAAGATTAGCTCCCCTTTCTGAAGCCTCCACTGTCAAGCACGAAAATATAAGAACTTCTTGCTTACTTTTTTTGTCTAAAAGCCATCTCTTATACCTTTCTAAACTTCAAAATTTTTCATAAAGGAAAAAGCCTCCACAGTGAAAATGTAGATGGGAGAAGAACAAAATGGAGACATGTACATCTGGAAACCATGACTCTATACTTTGTCTTGCAATATGCAAAATTCATGTTCTTCTCCACAAGAAATTTGTCTTTTCATATTTAGACGTCTGTGTCTTTTTGTGCCTTATAAGTTAATAATCTATTCTGTGACCTCATTTTCTGGGGAATCTGGAGAAGCTCCAGAGTGCTGGTGGGAAGGCATGTCTGAAGGTCATCTTCATGAAGCAGAGCAGTCACCACTGCTAGATTAGGATGGCCATGGCTTTTTTCTGTAGAATTTTTCTATAGATTTTCTATAGATTACCATCTGGCCCTTCATTGCCAGAGTTCTTGAAGTTGTACTGTGAATGCTATTGCTATTGGAAACTGTGACTTTCTGAGACAAGATTGGATTAAACAAATGTCCTGAAACAGCAGTTGAGAGGACGGAAGCTGTGATTTGCAGAACATCCCAGGTCAGTGTTCTTGTGGAAATTCATGGATTTTATCATTAGCTTCAGAAATTCACAGGAGAGAAGAATTCAAGTAATGAAATACAGAAAGTACTGACCAAAATCAAGAGGCTTTTTAAAGTACAGAGGACACTGATGGGAGGCTTTGTTATTTAAAGATCTCAATTTCCCTATGTCTTCTCTGTGGGAAAAGTGAATAAATTGGGATGGGGGAAATGGATGGCAGCCAAGGCCTTGTACAATGTTCTGAATCAAATGCTGCCGCTGTGATGTGTCCCAGACAGCTGAAAAGTGCACTGGAGGCACCCATGAAGGCCCAGTTGGAGAAAGTAAAGTGACTGTGCTACTGCAGAAATTGGTGTGGGTGGTGAGGAAAATAACAGGAGTCCAGGGAAAATGAAGTGGCAGAGCCCCAAGAGGAAAATAAACTTACTGACTGTAGCTGTTGGCAATGTACATAACCTGAACGGGTAGGAACAAGCCCTTAATATGCAGCAGTTCATCTCGGTCTGAGGAAAATAGAACGAATGAATTACACCTTGAAGGTGCCTGTTCCTCTCCATTGCAGACATCTAAACTTAGTTGCCCTGAATCACACCTGTGGTGTCTGCTCCTTGGGAGTAAGCCTTCAGGGAGCTTCTCAGGATCAGGGGGCTTAGAGACGATAGTGCCAGTGTTTTGATACAAATACAGTGGCCTGCCAGTATCCATCAGGGGAAACTGGGTCAGATACCTATCACACACCATATCTATAAACTACTCAAGCCTTTTTGTTCGCCCTGCGTCCAGGTGCTATCTATAGATTTGCATTAATAGATCTGTGGATTGCAAGAGCATCCCCAGTACTGGTGTAGTGTAAAGCATACAACTAATGTAATTGTGTGACAATGGAAAATTTCCATTGTAAAACCCCCGAGCTATGGAATAGATTAATGTTTCTGCAGTTTTTCCATTATTTGACATTTTCTGTTCTTTGGTGTTTTGACTGGGAATTGATGACTGCTTGCCATGCCAATTTACGTTTCCATCTTGGGCTGGTTTTTTGTCTGTCTTATGAAAGGAAACACAATTCATGTCTCACACTAATGCATTATTCCAGCCAAAAGGCACAATAGAAAAATGATTTGGGAAAGGTGAGTGCATTAGAGTTTTGGGAAAGAGGGGAATTTAGAACCATGGTGAGGAAGCGTAAGAGGACATTTGTATCAAAATGTGGAGTCATATCCACATTAAATCATGGCAGATGGGTAAGAAACACCCCCTTCTTACTGTTTAACTCCCACTGTAAAAATCTGTGTGTAAAATCCCTTTGGAAATACGACACAAGGACTTAACATCCTGAAACAAATATTTTATTTTTATGGAGAATATCTTAACAGAATGCAGGAAAGGAGAAAGGCAAGAAATTAATAATCATTAGTATAGATTAGACTCAGCAAAGAGTTATAGCTGGGGAAAGAGCGAAACTTTTAAGTATGTGAAAATATTTGCTTTAAACAGCTTCAGTATTAAATACCTGATATTATAATGCCGTGCTAGTTGTTAAAAAGGCTGTCTTTACAAAAGAGAAAACAGACATAATGCAGTAACATACCAAAACATGCTGTTTTGTATGGACAATTTTTTAAACTAAATCAAAGTGGAAATTTTCATGTGTTTCCTGACAAATTTTAAGGAATCTTTTTCAATTTGCTCCGTTTCATATAATTTATTCAGGTTGGTGTTGCAGCAAAATATTTTTCTCTCTTAAATGGCATCACAGCTGATCACTGTAATGTTCCTACAAGACTAACCACGCCTCACTAGCAAAAGATTTTATATGCTGGCTTATATCTCCTAAGTTCATTTCATAGATTACTTTGAAGGCACCAAGGATATTTTCCATTAGACAATATGTCACATAGAAGAAAACCTCATGTCCTAAACTCATGACTAGGTTCCTAATGCAGAAACAATCTAACAGAAGCCTTTGCAATCAGGTTCTCTGCACTGGCATTTTACTTCCTGTGATTACAGAAAAATAAAATTAGATCAGCATCCTGGGACGTAGTGCTGGGCCACAGTTTGGTTCACGTCTCATCAGGATATACATAGACATGAACGGATTACTTGCACTTACGTTCCTTATCCCATGTTCAGAGATTATCACAGTCAGTTCCTAAAACTCCTAAAACTAAAATGGGTACATGAATATGTGTCAGGTTTTCTTGAATACCTAGAATTTGTATTTTCTAAACAGCACATATGCACCTCTCTAAATACCTGACAAACATTGTAACTCTACAGTGAAGCCCTGGAGCACTGTCAACAAACTATGACCAATATCCAAAAGCACTGATCTCTCTCACTGTGTTACTCTTGAGTTCCTAGCCTCTTGTAAATTGAGTTGTTTTAAGTGTATGCCTCTAACAAAGGTGAGATGTTTCTGATGGCCTTAACAGCTAAATTTTGATCTTGAAGCCTATAAAAACTGAAGATCTCAGAAAGCAATTTTAAGTAAAATAATAACATATTCCACAGTAAGTGCTCCATACAGATACTGTTGAAAACTCCCAAAATCATCTCTAAAGGGTATTAGAAGTGTTTGAAGAAACTTATGCTTTTAATACCACTTTTGCCTGAGTCCTCTGTGATTTTTATCAAAAAGCTCTTTATTGATTTTAGTATGGTGAAAGCAAAATATATGTGTGTGGGTGTGGACAAAGAATTTAAGTAAGGAACCATCTCTTCACTTCTGTCTTCTTGACAGGGTTTATTACAGTAATATCCACATGAGAGCATAATATAGGGTTTCTCCCTTTATCCCAGACTAGGCACTCTCAGCCACTCATATATTCCTTACAGCCTCACATGCCAAGTCCTGGGAATTCTCATCTGGTGTTAGATGGGATCTCACCTAATGATGGGATCTCCTTTGCTACAATTTAATCCAGATATTTCTTGCCTGATTGAGAAGGAAAATGGAGGGCAGTTCATTCTCTTCCTATTCATAACTCTTTGTTACTTATTTTCAAATGGTTACTGCAGTCTCTGCTTAATATTTTCTTTTGTGTTTTGAATTCCATCAGTGTTTTGAACAATCTTTTTCCCCTAGGTCAAGTTTCCCAAAACTCTTTATCATTCTTATTGTCCTGTCCCAGTCTTTCTTTAATTAATCCATCTATTTCTTATTCAGGCTGTACTTTACCTGTTGCTGAATAGCTATACAAAATAAAGGACTAGGGAATTTGAGTCCTGTATCCTCTTGATTTTTTTTTTTTTTTGATCTTCGTGCCTAGTCTGGCTTCTGTTGCTGACTTCTCTTCTTGATTCTAACAGTGATATTTTGTGTGTTCATCTTTTCTGCATTTAACTCTTAGTCACCTCTCTATCTTCTGTGCTACAAAGAATGTGTTTTGTCAGACACTGGAGAAATCATATGAGAAGCCTTTTACCTAAGCACAGAGCATGGTTTCCCCCTTCTCCATTTTCCTTTGCTCTTCATTATACATTCAAAATATTCATATGTTAGGTAAGTACATCACTTTAGACACTTGATGACATTTCCAACATTAGACTTTCTATTTTCTTGTCAGTGTTGCTGTCACTGCACTTTTCACCAACAATGTACAGTGGTGATGATTGCTCAGTTGCTACCCAGAACTCTTTCCTTATTCAGGTTTTGATATTTTCCTGTTAACCTTTCATGTTTTAAAGGGGAGATGGCATCTGTGTTAAATGAGCTCTTTCCTTAAAATCTGCCAAAAAAAAGGTATTTTAAAGCTTTCATTTTTCTCCCATTTTTTGCTTAAATACCGTCTGGACAAAGCAAGAATTTCCACATCCTTGTTCCCTCAGTAGTTTGGGAAAATTTTGTATATGTCTATTTTATACAAGGTTCCTCCAGTTTGAAAGTTAAGATGACTTCTTGTTACTTTTTCAAACTGAAATTTTAAAAAATAGAGATCTCTAATTTGTTGTGCTCCAGAGGCTGCCATTGGCAGAGATCTGGCATTGGAGCTGCCTCCATCTAACATCGCACACAGCCAGAGTTATGGGCAGAACTAGCTGCCTTCTGTGGTGGTGAGAGGAATCTGGTAAGATCAATGTGACTTTGAGTGATTAGGAGATAAGCAAACAAGATGCAGATGAGATTCTGGAGGAGGAAATAAATATATCACTGAGCGAAGTATTTGTCAGTTGTGTTTCTGGATGTGTGTGTAAGACACAGAAAGGGGGAGGGGGAGTTGCTTTGAAATATTATGCTGCAAAAATTAGTTAATTTTTATAATGTTTCTTTCCTTTTTTGAAGAGCAATATGACAATTGTGGGCAGCAGTGCAATAACATTATTTTAGAAAAGAAATTCACCAGCTGTGTTACTGATGATAGCAATTCAGTTAAAGCATTCAGTCCCTAGTACCAAGAACTAGGAGAGGTATGTACCATACAATTTTAATACCATTTCTTCCCCAACCAATTCACCACTCTGCTCTGACATTCAAAAGAGGTTATGCATGACGGTGTATGTGTGTTTGTACAGCACAAGTAATTACAGTGGCCCTGCAAAGTTGCATCAAATGATGCAAAGCACATTTCTACACTACATTTCTTGGACATGCTGGATGTTATATTTTAAATATTTGACAGGAACAACAGCCTGCAGTGCATGTGCAATTATAATACCCTAAGAGGTGACTTGTTGAGATAGTGTTATGCAATTTGCATATTTTTTCCCATTTTCTGGTGATGTAACACTAATGGAAATTCCTCCCCCCCCCCCCGCCCCCTTTAAAAATATCTTTTATAATATTCATTGGGCCCAAAATGCTGTGTTTTTGAGAAAATTCCTTTCAACAAAATGATTATTATCTATAGAGCCATTGATCTATGAGCCACATTCATTTATTTCAAAAATTATCTAGTGGAATTATAATTTTCCTGTCAGGAAATCTTTGTATTAGAATAAAATGTCTATAATAGCGCATCTATAAAGAGCTTGAAAAACAGGGATTAGTAAGTGAAGTGAGATCTTAATTTTATTTCCATGTTGCATTTTTACACTTCTCTGGAGAAGAGAATGAAACAGATTGCTGTGAGCATACTCATTCCAGAGGTACAATAGATGAGAATTTCAATTCTACTCCAAAATTTTACACTGAATAAAAGGATCTGAATAGTACCACAGAGCTAAAAAACTCTTTTGTAACTTCTGTTTCACTTTTGGACTGTGAATTCTCTGCTGCAGCTCTGAGAGGCACAGCCCTTATGGAAAATGGGCAAAATAAAAAAAAAAAAAA